>PGCI01000532.1:0-33631 GCA_002873125.1 Puccinia coronata f. sp. avenae | reverse complement strand
GTGGTTGGTTGTATGTTCATATGCTATTTGAATGTTTCAATACATTTGTTAACAGGCCATTTTGTTTTTGCTATATCATATTCTGCATCCTTGACTAGATTTTCTTTGAAATCGCCTTCCAAATCACCTTTTTTTCACCCGCTATTCACCTCCAATCAGACACACTCATCACCTTCTTCTGTGATAATGACTTTAACGGTTGACCGATACAACCAATCTGGAAGTCGTGCCCAACGACTCCGTCGGATGATGCACGCCGAAAGGATTTCTTCCTCACGCGCCCACTTGCTTGGCCAACAACGTGCCGGCGTCAAAGGCAAGCTGCAACGCTTGAAGCTCCCAACGAGTACACATTCCATCATGACGAGTGCCAATTTGAAGAAGTTAGGGTGCCACTGCATCAGGATCGCCCGGACGAATGGGTTACTTTGGACCCTGAAGAGGACGACGAATTGGACCATGCTGTCTATGAGGACCTTGAGCGTTGGCGGCAGGAGGCGAAGGATCTCAACTGGGATTCAATCATGGATAAACTCCATGCGTACTACATGGATCTCAAAGCACGGACCAAAAACTGGACGGACCCAAATTCTTACTTGGATTTTGTGAAGTGTACCTGTGCGCCGCACATCTGTCATAAAAGGATGGTCAATATGGTTGATATATTTGGTGAGTAGAACTTGTTGATCGTTCATTCACTGGTCATCTTCACTCATGGTTTACCTTCCCAACCACTCACACATGGTTCCACTGGAATCAGCTCAACGCCGGGTCCAATGCACATTCTGTCAATGTACTCCCGATGCCATCCGCTTGCTACAAATTGGATTCCTACCCGCATCACCGATCACCCCGCAGACAGCTTTCTCATTACCTCTTTTAATATTCCATAACACGTTATGGAAACATTGTCATGTAGGAGTGCTTCCATTTACAGACGCACTGAGGGAATGGCTGGAGCCACGATCCGAAAGACTGTTTGCCCGTCGGAAAAGACATGTAAGTCTACGGTGTGGGACCCTGACTCAGCAACGGCTTGTTTTATGTTATTGACTGTTGGTATCTCTAGGCCCGAGAGTTACGAAAGCCTTTTTCAGCTGCTGTGGACCTCTATCGCTCATTAGAAAACCAGACAAACGATCTCATCAACCATGTCTTGCGACTTGGTCCTCAAGATATCCTAGCGTCTCATTCATGCCCTGCCTGTTTTGGCCCCCGCCCTACCAATGTTAACGATTACCCCACGTCAACGCGCGACCAGTTGATAATCTGCCTTGATGGCAATTTTCAGCACCGCCATCATTCAAAGGCCAGCCGAGATTACCGGCCATTACAGACACCTCGTATATTCCTCCACCCCAAAGAGATTACTCAAGCTACCCAAATGATTTGAAAAAAAGAGATTGAGCTTAGTCCTGAAAACAAGGTTGGTCTCTCTTATCTTGTATCCTTTCTCAAAGACAAATATTAACACCATATGTTTGCATGTAGGCCGATCAATGTGCAGATTCACACAAAGCCGCTGATGACAAGAGGAATGAATCAACATGGAAAGGATGTGATGATACAGGACTGATGGGGTGCTGCTGTTGCCACGATGCTGCCATCTTCATGGGGAACATATACAAGTCGGGCAAACGATGTCAGCCTGTTGCGATCTTGAGTAAGTTGATATCTCAGTGTGAACCTGACCGACCGATTAGCGTTCTCTATGACATTGGCTGCTCACTCAATAAATACATGAAGGCAGTTATAAGTGTAATTGAACAATTTGCATCATGTCGATTTTGGCCATTAAACTAACGGATGCTTGTATTGTTCCAGCGAAATTTGCTTGAGGAACATTGGGGACGTCTTAAGTTTGGAACTTCAGTGTTCCATGCTTACGCCCATAATTGGCTATGCCAACTGGACTACAACCCGCGGTTCAACATTGGATGGGGACTTTCGGATGGGGAAGGGCTCGAGCGTTTGTGGTCTGACCTATCACCCCTCATCAGTCCATTGAGATATGCAACACGAAACCATCGACTAGCATCAATAGCGCATCAATTGGCGCATCACAACCAGAAGGGGATTCGCAAATTACGTAAGTGTTGCTTTGTCCCTTGGCAATATACTGGAACAGAGTGTGTCATCTGATTGAACCAACTGTGTCATCTAATGTGTTATGTTTTTTGATCCAGCCATTTGGTTATCTAAGAAATTCAAGTTGGCTCTCTCGCGTCATCAAGAAGCATCAGATACACTGTCCGGTCTTGCTCAGAAGCGCAATTGTCATCTCTCTCCAGCTGTCAACTACCATCCATCATTTTTCCAAGAGCAGTGGGAGGAACAGCGACTTTTCCAAAAGCAACATACTGAAGCCAAAGAAGAGCGACGTCAAAAGCTGGTTGCTATCTATAAGCAAGAAGCAGCTCTATTCATGTTGAGGTATTCAACTTTGAGTGTATTCAATGTCTGAAAGCAGCACTGATTCGTTTGGTTTCCTCATCAAGGGATCGCCTACAGGGGCCGGAGAAGTTTTTAGCCACGGAAGAAGATCTGCATGAGCTGTTGGATAGTATAATCGATCACTTGAATCTACTGAGGAGGAAGGCAGAAGAAATAGAAAGGGAAGAGGGCATGGCTGGTGTTGCAAACGGTCTGTGTCAGACCATCAATTCTTTCGATGCTACAGCGTTGTTACTGACAGTCCGGACTCAATTGATATGGTTTGGCAGATGAAGAAGCCAAGCTGCGCTTGCTTCTTTGGGATGCAAAATCTGAGCTGTTCATTCAGGCGGTTCACATCCAAGGGGAGAAGCGGCCTCTCATTGATTCAAAAACAATGGGATCTCGATTAGGCACATAAATGAAAGAAAACATCTTCAAAGCTCTGCAAAATCAACGCCCCGCTGTGAAGAAAATAATCGCCACTTATAATCGCCGCTACTCAAAGTACATCAAAAAATTTCCAAACAAAACATCGAGTGACTCAGAGGACTATCCTTTAACATATGACAACTTTGTTAGCTTCCCTTTAGATCACAGATTTTGGAACGACAGCTTATACTACCACTCAAAAGCACCCTGGGCAACCGATCCAGAAGTGCGTGCAGGAATTACAGCATGTTTGACTATTCGCCGCGTCCAAGAAGAATTTCAGTTGCTTGCGCAGGAATTGTGTCGGGCGATGGGTTGGGGCGTCACGTACTACAAGAAACTCACAGAAGTGATGGCCTATATTTCGGGGCGTAAGCATTTTTTTTGTCTTGCGTGTGATGAGGGGCACTGATTTTTGTTTGAAACGCAGGAATACTGAGGTTGGATGAAGATTTGGAGGCTCCAAACAACCATATCGATACGTTAGGCTTTGGGCGATTTCCAAGGAAACACAAGTACAAGGTTGTTCTGAGGGAGCTACACCGCCGTTTAACTGAACACGGGGCCATGATGGATGAGTGGCACGAAAAGATCAGCTGGCTTTGGGATCGGTGCCAACCACAAGGGAATCAGGCGTATCAATTGGAATGGGATGAAATGATGGGTAACATACGAAGAGGAAACCCGGTCGAGCCGGCGGTGTTTGATGGTGTTGATGAGGTTCAGGAGGAGACTGTGCTAGAGGTGGACCTGGATGATGGTGAGGACGCTGAAGCTGGGTTAATTGCTGAAATGGAGACTCATCACATTGATGAGCGTAGCGAGGGACGTGCAGATGACACTGATAATCCCAAGGACAATTGAATTTGGGCCTCTTCTTCAATCAGATAATTCTGTCTAGCTTTTTTGTTGTAGAAAGAAGTGTCTTACGGTCAACCCTCCATGATTACAGCCTATACACGTTGATGCTCCCTTCTTGTTTGGATTCCCTTTTTATTTCTCAAACCTCATTCTTCATTGTACTTGTATGGACCATCCAAAACTTGGATCGGTTGGGTTCTTTATTTATTTCTTATAACTGACAGCAAACATTTTGATAAAAACATTTGGACTAACATGAACGAGTGAATTAAACAAAGTGAGACTTCCCTTGTCACAGAGCAATTTTTGTTTTGTACATGACAAAAGTTTCCATTTGTTGCAATACATTTATCAATGAATATTGAGACAGATGTTGTGTGATGGTGTCATCTCAGAAAATGGATGTGTGTGTTGGTGGTGTGTTGAAAGCGTTTTGGCGGGGGGGGAATGGCCGCGTGCGTGCGTACTGGCAAAAGGTGGTGTTGCCTTGAAGTTGTGGTTGGTGTTGTGAGGGGGTGAGCAACAGGTGAGCAACAGGTGAGTGATGATGTGCGGTGATGTGATGTGCGGATGGTTGCGGCCGGAACAAGAACCGGGAGGGTGAGTGGTGACATTGGCGGGGGAGTAGCGGCAAGAGGCGGGACACCGGGTGATGGGTGATTTGGTTGCTGGCGGGGGTTTGCACCATGGCTGGGCTTGGTGCTGCTGTGTGCAGTGATTTTCAGAGGGGATTACAGTTTTCCTAGAGACTACAGAGATGATTATTTCTAGCAGGGATTTGGGTACTCTGTAGGGCTTCAGGGACATGGTTTATCCCCCTGCATATTATGTATATATGGGTATGCCACAGGTGATAGGGGACACAAATCAGCTCACGCATTTTGCAAAATGAAAAAGCAAGAAAGCAAAATACATTTTCTGTATTACAAAATACACATCTTCAAACTTGATTTTTTTTTTCATCTCCGCCGTTTGTGGATTGCAATACGCAAAACATAAAGCCATAAACTCATTTTGTGTTTATAGATAACATCACTCCGAAAAAAAAAAACAGGCATGAGCCAAGGCTCGGCCATTATGATACAATCAACAATGTATCGCTCCGGGCAATGACCGTTCATACCGGTCATTGATGGCGACACTCCCTCCGGCGACTAGGAAGAACGGGTGCACGCCTCTCGATGACCTCTGATTGGTCATTGAAGGGAGTGCTGTCTCTTGACGACCGGTTCTGACCGGTCATGAGGGGAGTGTATACGCCCCTTGATGACCGGTCTTACCGGTCATTGACGCGAGTGTGTACTCCTCTCAATGACCGGTTCTTACCGGTCATCAAGCGTACGCACTCCCCTCATGACTTGTTCCTAGCTGTCATTCAGGGGTATGGTCACTCCTCTTGACCGGCCTTAGCATGTCATTGAGGGGACAAAACCGGTCAGAACCAGTCATTGAGCGGAGTACACACTTCCATGACTGGTCAAACCCGGATATCGAGAGGATTTACACACTCCCCTTGATGACCGGTAAAAAACCGGTCATCAAGAGGCGTGTACTAGTCGCCGATGGAGGGCAACACCATGAGGAACAAGTATGAACGGACCACAGTCATTGCCTGGAGCGATGCATTGTTGGTCGTATCATAATGGCCGGGCTTGGTCTCATGCCCGTTTTCTACTTTTCAGAGTGATTTTGTGTACTTATAAACACAAAATGTGTTTATGGCTTTATGTTTTGTGTATTGCAATTTCACAAACGGCGGAGATGAAAAAAAAATCAAGTTTGAGAATGTGTATTTTTGTAATACAGAAAATGTATTTCACTTTTTTGCTTTTCATTTTGCAAAATGCGTGAGCTGATTTGTGTCCCCTATGGGCTTCCGTACATCTCACCTGCTCACCAGACTCATCCACCGAATCGATACTGAAAAATGCACAGGATAAATGTCATTGCGAGGTAGATTTGGATGAGATCCTAACTCATTAACCACCATGGCACCATGCTGCCCCTACTTGCAATTTATCATTCACTGGTAATGTCAACGTTCACATCTTTTTTTTCTGTCTGTGATCTCATGTACGCTGCTATCTTGGCGATTATCTTCTGTGTCTGTCTGCGTATCATGATTGCTGCATCCTGGCAATTATCTCTTGTTTTCTCTTGTTGACTTCTCCACTCGTCAATCAAAGTATGGTCGTTCATACATATCACAATGTGTGTTCATCACCGATGGTGTTCATACCACTCCTCATTTGTTTCTACGGTCCACCCAGGGAAATAAATGATAAAAGCGGACAAGAAGGAAACGGAGGATAAAAGACAAGAATGAAGTAGGAAAGATAAAAGACAAGAAGGAAGTGAAATATAAGAGAAAATTCAAGAGAAACGGACTATTGTTGACCCCGCAGGAGCCGACTACAACAAGGGCAAGACACGTCACTCTAGAGAATACTATGAGAGACAGAGTAGAGAAAAATAAAAATTATGCTGTTACCACCGGCGCTGCCACATCATCTGCCTCATCTTTGCGAACAAGCTTGATCCACTTGTTGTGAATTGCTTCTAAGACGTATTCAACCTCCGGCTTGTGATACGTCTTTGTATCGGTATTGAGTAGAATTTCCTCAATTAATCAAGATTGGGCGGCCTCTGGTGCAATCTTCAGGATGAGACCTAATTTGGGGAGTTCTCGACGAGCATTTGAAGGCCAGTCACGCAATCGTTTCCCTCGAGTTGCTTTGACTGAATTGTAGCCCATGTCAATGATGTACTCCACTTGACAAGATAAACACCGGTAAAGAAGTGATACTTACTGAGCATTTCCCTGAGCTGCTTCAACATTTTTGACTTGTTTTCCTCCAACTCTCCCTCATCCCAAGGTTGACGCTTGGGTGCTTCAGACATCAGTTTGATTCTCTTGTTTGATTTCCAAGGCTGATTGATTGACCGTAACGCTTGGTCAGCAGACAAACCAGAAGCCCAAACCCAAAAGTCTTCCAAGGATCCCCAGTTGGGGCTTCCTTCAACATCTTCATGTATTCAAGCCCAAGGGCACTCCCCCCTGACTTGAAGACAGTTCCGTCAAGATCGGTAGAGCATAGCAAAAAGAATCCCTCCACCCAATGAGCCGAACTGAAATGGTTGAACTGGTAGATCTCTCGTCAAGCAAGTCCTGAAATGAGCCAAGAAGATTTTACTTACATCTCTCACAGCCTTGTTGACCCATTTATCGCAAGAACTCTCAGCCTCATAGTTAGATTTTTTAGAAATCGGTAATGGAACGTTATCCTTAGGCCCATTTGCAGTCGGCGGGTTTCTTGGATGTTCTTGATCAGCATCAATTTCTTCACTCTTGTCCTTGGGCTCCAGAGCTTCAGGGTCATCCAACGGCTCAAGCCCCATTTGAAGTCGTAAGTCGTTGAAGAAATCCCAGTCGCAGAACTTGAGCTGATCTTCTTCGCAAAGCTCCCTCCACAGCTTGCCAAACTGCTGCATCCGCTCACTAGGGGGGAATTCCTCTTTAAACATTTGATTTCATAAATGTCAGAATACCGGCAAGTCAATCTCAAGCAAAAAGAAGTATTTTACATACTGAAGCCAAAAAGTTTCCGTGCATCCGGCGAATAACGGCAAAAGTTATTGAATCGGTTTGGTGTTCTGGATTTATTGTAGACCCCAAGCCATTTGAAAAGGAGCTCAGCGCGAATTTGACTCCTGAGGGAAACTAGTTGGACCTGCTTTTGATAATCCAGCATGATCAGTCGGAGCTCGTCTTTAACGGAGTTTGTTATTCGCTTATTCTTGCAGGTAGCTGATTGAACCACTTGGATGACATGGTGGTCCGCATCTTGGAATGATTGCGTGACACGATTTCCAGTTTGCCTTGGTTCGCTATTGGTGCAAGTGGTAACACCGGTCGAGGTTGGATTGGGTGTCTGATTGCTGGTCCGAGTATTGGTTCCAGAATCGTCGTTGCTGCCCGAGGTGGGGGAAGCTGTCGCGTTAGCAGGCCCAGAGCTCAAGATGGGGACAGAGGGTCTGTTGGCAGGCCCAGTAGATGATTGGCGTTTTCGTTTCTTGTACGGTCCGCGCTTCTTCTTGGTTTTTTGTGAAGGTGCAGATTGAACACTATTTCCATGTTGGGCAGGTTGAGTATTGCCGGTGGCGGTAGGATGAACACCAGGTAACGGAGTGGCGGCGGTATGTCCAACAGGTAATACGGAGGCAGCAGGATGACCACCAGGTAGTAAAGTTGTGGCGGCGGGATGAGCACCAGGTAACACAGTGATGGCGGGATGAACAACAGGTAACACGGCAGCGGCAGGAGGAGTGCCAGATAAAGTGACAGCGGCGGGGTGATCACCAGGTAACGCAGCGGGTTGAGCACCATTTCCGAGGGGTCCATTAGCATTGTTAAGGCCAGAGGTTCCATGATTGAAGCTGTGGCCAAGTGTCAATGCAGGTGTTAGCTGAAGTATACGGGCCATTGGTTGAGAATTGAGGAGCTATGTTAACATACCCTGACACAAATTGATTCTGGGTAAACTCATAGTAACCTTGCCTGGTGAAGTTTTGGCTGTCCCCTATAGTGTTTGAGTTGTGAGGTGCAGAGTTTCCGTTGTTTTCTGAGTTTGCCACGTAGAACACGCCAGACGTATCTAAAAAAGCAAGTCCAAGGTCAGGTTGAATTGCGTATACCATTGTGCAATTACGTTTTGCAAAGGTTTATCTCTTTGAGAGTAGTACGGATGAAGGAAGTTAAGGAGATGAGGGTACTGTTGAGCTGCAAATGCAATGACAATGATTGTCAGCTTGCTACTATGACAGAGACAACCTGACAAAAGTAACATAAAAAGAGACATTATTACTACAGTATTAAGACCCATTTATATGAATAATAATGCACAAAAAACTCAGTTTACTTATTTTTACCCAATGAGCTTAGCAAAGTTCTGGCACCATAAAAATAAGTAATGAATTAAAATAACAACTACTTTTTACAAAAATACTAGATAACTTCTAAACCTTGAGGATAACTCAGAATATTATGTCATATTCTGAATCCTCATGCAAATTAATGTAGGGTTCTTCACTGGAAGTACCCCTAAATTCCTACTCCTTCACCTCACTGCCGGCAATAACCGGTCGAACACGGCAGTTCGAGCGGTGCTCGAACAGCCGTGTTCGACCGGTGGTTGGACAGGCACTGTCCGACCGAAGCACCTGCCGGCGGGTCGGACAGGCCTGTCCGATCAGCTCCTGGGACCGGTCGGACAGGACCAGCTGGGACCGGTCGGACAAATCTGTCCGACCAGTTGGCTCTTGCTTCGGTCGGACAGTGCCCGTCCGACCACCGGTCAAACACGGCTGTTTGAGCACCGCTCGAACTGCCGTGTTCGACCGGTTAATGCCGGCAGTGCCTTGAACCAATTACCCGTAAGAATTGGCCACAAACATATGTCACACAGACATTACACACGTATGTACTTGTTATATATGCATACTATATGTGAAATGACCAATTATGGACTTATAATTGAGGTGTTGTGTATAGTTTGGGAGTTAGGCCCAATTGGGGTTTACACCTCCAACCCCGCGCGTGGATTATATAATCCAATTGGAAATTGGCCAAATGTGTGGAAATAGCCAATCCCCTAGTTACCACATATGTACAAGTGTAACTAGGGTAAAAGTAGATTCTACGTGGTTTATTTACAAGGTTTTATTAAGGCCTCGGTTGGCCGCCCCAAAATATTATAACCTGTCTTAAGCAACCGTCAAAAACAAAGTGGATGCATATTTCACACCACTTTGATTATGACTCAACTGGCTATCCCACATTTATGAAGCTGAGCCTGTTTGGTGCGTCAAGTGTAAAATACTCATTTCTATCTGCAGGACTTCCTGAAAGCAATGATGAGTTTATTGCACAAGTTGGAGACAATTCCGCACGACAACTTCAAGCAGAAGATCACGAGTCTCTTGGTATATAACACCAATTTGTGCTTCATCATCAACCCACATAATAAATTCATGCAATGGCTGATGGATGGATGGGTGGGCGTTTTTTTTTCTTTTCTTTCTTGTTGCATGTTGCAGAGGGGCATCTTCAAGCAGTCGTCCAAGTTGGCCCACAAGTCGGAGGGGGGCACGGACTACTCAATCACTTACAAGACACAAGGGACGTGTCGTTCATCTACACGCTAAACATAGTTAAGCCGGTGTAAAGCTCAAAAGTGTCAGTGAAGACCTTTTGCTGAGTGCGGAACGGGATGATGTGAGGATGACTCTGCCGTTCCTATACTAGACACTAAAACAAGACCCCCCAATCTATGATTGGCAGGCTTTAATTCAAGTGATAGTAAGTGTATCCAAGATACTTCAGTTGGTATAGCAAGTGTGGGTGACTAAGGATGTGTTGAGTGTGTATGAATAAATATGTGATGCTGATGATGATGTTGTTGATGGTAGGTGATGATGATATTGGTGAATGTTGAGAGTGTATGTGGATGATGAAGGTGTGTTAAGCTAATGAGTCCTGGGAGCTGACGCTTCTACCAAGGATGGATGATGATGATAATGGTTTGTAGTGCAAAATGAGTTTTTGGGAGCTGACGCTTCTACCAAGTGGGTCAAGATGAGTTGTTTAAATGAGTAATGATGAAGTTGTTATTGCTGATGTTGATTGACTAAAACCTCAATATTGAGTGACTTATAATGAGGAGTGACCAGTGTATTAGACTATAGGGGATAGTACAAGGTGTCTGTGGATGGTGTGTAATGTGATGTGATCCCAGAATCTGGTGAGGAGGGGGAAAACAGCTAGAGGAGAGCCTCTTTTATATCAAAATCCTGACAAATGGGGGGTGGTCAACTTGTGGTTGGAACAATGGTCATGGAACACAGTGGAACAACAAATGATGACTAATCAGGGCTGAGTTGTGGTTGATGGAAACAAATGGAACAATGGAACAAGTGAAATGTGTGTGACTTGTGGTTCTGAACTTGATGGAACTTTCCATGAGTGTTGTGGGCCTAAGTTGGGTGGTACATCCTAGAAAAGGGGTTACCTGGGCCTAGTGGTTGAGTTGTGGGTGGGGTTTTTGTGTGATAGCCTTGTGAAAGCGCCGTGTAACTATGAATCACTGGAATAAACTCGGGTCTAGGAACTAATATTGGCCATAACTATTTATCCAGGCATGTAAGAGAGATTCCGTGAGTTGTTCCCTAGGATCAAATGGCCTGAAGAATGTTTTGCTGGAACAATCTATGGGGTTTTGAGGGTTTTGTATTTTGGCGACTGTAGTAGGGATTAAGGTTTAGGTGACGGAGTATGTTGATTTACTGATGCTTCCTGATCCGGTCGAGTGGTGAATATGCCGTAAGTTGTGTCCTAGGGTGAATTTTGCCGTAGATTCCGATTCTTCAAAAATATTTGAGGATATCTTAGTGGATATAAGAGAAAAAATGAGAAAGAGAAAAGAAATAGAGAAGCAATAGGAGAAAAGAATAGATAGAATAAAAAATTGAAAAATTGTGTCATGTTGGAACACCACACCGGTATTATTTACAAAGTAAAGCAAGGAAAAAACAGGGACTGAGGGAGGTGAGGGTGCATTTTTTTTGTAGCCGTTTGATCTCAACTACTTCAATGTCTGGATCACTCTCAGCAACATCCTTGTTGAAGTGTACACTGCCAGGAAAGCTGGCTCGGATGGTCGCATCCGAGTTTATATCGGATGCGACCATCCGATTCAAACTTGGGCGCCGGGCCACCGAGTGAATTGTTGACCAATCCAAATTCGGTGGCCCTGGCGTTTGGCCACCGAGTTTGAATCGGTTCTTGATTCACTCGGTGGCCCGGTGCCCGAGTTTGAATTGGATGGCTGCATCCGATGTAAACTCGGATGCGACCATCCGAGCCAGCATTGCTGGCAGTGGTACCAGAAGATGATTGCGTTTATCTCGGGTAGCAGTCCTGGTGGGGGTGGTGGTAGCGGCGGCAGTAGTGGTGGCATTAGTAGCAGTGGAGGTAATGGTAATAATGGTGGAGGGATATGACCAATTTTTTTTTGGGTCCAACCAAAAAAAGCTTTTTGGCAGGGGATATAAGTCCAACGTCCGGTCCAGTCATTAGTCAAAGGTTATGACGGGACGTGCCAAACATGCATGGGACAACCTGTCATAACCTGACAACCCCTGAAATAATTTCAGAATATGTTATGTCACTTTTGGGACGGCCAAACAAGGCCTAATAAAAACCTTGAATACATAAGAGTAACATAGCCAGCGTGGCCTTTATAAATGATTGGCCTTAGCCATTTGTGGCCCATTTGCGTCATTGGTGGCCCATTTCAGATGCAATCACATGTCAGTATTGCTATGTACCTTAGTTACAATGAATAAATAGGTTATTAAGGTCATGGAAAGCACTTGTGACGCTGAATTAATGACCAGCAGTGTCATTGGGATGAGCCTTGTTAGTGCCAATCTCCCAAATTGGCCGCATTGCGCTGAAAACCAGTTACTACACGCACACAGGCAGAAATGTCCTCCACCATGAGTGAAATTAGTATATATAGAGCCCTCTTTCCACGCCAAAAGTTGTTCCCCATCATCAATTATTATTACAGTCAATCAGTTACGCCTTGTCCTGTCCTTATTTCAGTTACTCTGCCCTGTTTTGCCTGTTTTATCCGTGGTGTTCCATTCAAATCAACCATTCTACGTGCCCAGCTCCTGCGCAGAAACCCTTCAATCTACCCAGCAGCTCTACTTCACCCCCCACGTGGCTTTTTGGCTTGAAAGAAGCAATAGTGAGTACTTCTTTCATCCTTCTGTCCCCATTCTGGTTCCTTAATTGGAAAAGCACTTTGGTACCACCTTCTGTTACGCAGAAACCCATTGTTTGCTTAATCAGATACCACCCTTCTTAGCAGATCTCTGATTTAGAGGGCACCTAAAAACACCCCTGCACCAGCAGGCCCCTCTATAAAAGAATTATATTCTTTTATACCTTCCTCTTGCTACTTTTCTACGTGAAATTATCCCACTTTACCCTTATTTTGAACCCTTATCACCT
Source organism: Puccinia coronata f. sp. avenae (assembly GCA_002873125.1). Lineage (NCBI taxonomy): Eukaryota > Fungi > Basidiomycota > Pucciniomycetes > Pucciniales > Pucciniaceae > Puccinia > Puccinia coronata. The sequence continues at coordinate 20,826 of PGCI01000532.1, read as the reverse complement.
TGTGTAGCTAAAAGGTACTAGCCCTTGGCATCACAGAGGCTGACAATGATAAAGATAGGGTCGTGGGTTGACAAGTTTTGAAAAAAATCTTGTCAACCCACGTGAGAGCATCACCTCCGCCATCCAGTGCGCACTAGCGCACGCAGGCCTGGCCACTACCACCACATTCCAATAAAAACCAGATCTCTGTATAGCTTTTGAGTGGCTGTTGCTACCCACATGAAATTTTCACAGTATTTAGATGGAGGATTTACACTGCCGGCAATAACCGGTCAAACACGGCAGTTCGAGCGGTGCTCGAACAGCCGTGTTTGACCGGTGGTCGGACAGGCACTGTCCGACCAAAGCACCTGCCGGCGGGTCGGACAGGCCTGTCCGATCAGTTCCTGGGACCGGTCGGACAGGACCAGCCGGGACCGGTCGGACGAATCTGTCCGACCAGTTGGCTCTTGCTTCGGTCGGACAGTGCCCGTCCAACCACCGGTCGAACACAGCTGTTTGAGCACCGCTCGAACTGCCGTGTTCGACCGGTTAATGCCGGCAGTGTTATCTAAATGATATGAAATTCTCAAATTTATTTTGTAAATATTACAAGAGTTAAAGATGCTTGATGCTTTGAGGCTAAGCTTGCAGTATCAGGCTAGAATTAGAAAAAAGGATAGCTGCGTATAACTTTTGAATGGCTTTCACTACCCATTTATAAATTTTTCAGTATTGAGGTGGGAATCTTATCTAAATTAAAGCAAATTTTTAGCTTTGTTTTGTATATGGTTCAAAAGTGACAGAGGTTTGATCTGGTTTGATGCTTTTAGGCCAGGCCCAAACTGACATAGCAGGAAAAAGCAGAACTGTGTATAAATTTTGAATGACTCTCACTACCCATGTGAAACCTTCACAGGATTTAGATGGATTATTTAAATGAGTGACTGGGAATTTATGGCTTTTGTGTGTACATAGTTAAAGAGTTACACTTACAGAGGTTTGATTCTTTTAGTCCAAACTGGTAGCAGAAAGTGTAACTGTGTATAACTTCTGAATGGCTGTCAATACCCATGTGAAAATTTCACATTTTTTGGATGGGGCATTCATTTTAATGAATTCAAATTATTAGCTTTGTTGTTTATATGGTTAAAGAGTGGCAGAGGTTTGATGTTTTAAGGCCAAAGTGGTAGCAAAAGGCCCAACTGTGTATAACTTTTGAATGGCTGTCAATACCCATGTAAAAATTTGACATCATTTTAATGGTTAATTAATCTAAATGAATTTGGACTTTTATCTTTGTTGTGTATATGGTTAAAGATTGAATGAGGTTTGATGCTTTTACAGCAAATTGGCTAATAGTAGGAAAAAGCACAACTGTGTATAACTTTTGCATGGATGTCAATAACCATGTGAAAATTTCACAGTATTTTTTTGGTGTATTTATCTAAATTATTGGCAATTGATGGCTTTGGTGTGCACATAGTTAAAGAGTTAGAGAGGTTTGATGCTTTTAGGCCAAACTGAAAGGCAAAAGCATGACTATGTATAACTTTTGAATGGCTGTCAACAACCATTTGAAAATTCCACATTATTTAGATGGGGTATTTATCTAAATGACTGGAAATTGATAGCTTCTTTGTGTATGTGGTCAAAGAGTTAAAGAGGTTTGATGCTTTTAGGCCAACCTGGTAAGAAAAAGCAGAACTGTGTATAACTTTTGAATGACTGTCACTAACCATGTGAAATTTTCACTGAATTTAGATTGGGCATTTATCTGAATGAGTGGAAATTTTCAGCTTTGTTGTGTGAATATTCAGAGAGTGACACAGTTTTGATATGTGAAGGCCAAACTGGCTTGGAGTAGGAAAAATCAGAAGTGTGAATACTCAGGATGTGCTGGTTGCCATGACTCAATTCCAAATGTGGCAATCATGTTTTGAATGATTTAAAAAAAGATTGCCAAATTTGGAATGAAGTCATTGCAACCAGAACATGCCTGGTTGTACTTGCACATACATCATTGTAGTGAGTGCAATAATATGTGTGCAAGTAAAACCTGGGATGGACTGGTTTCAATGACTTTATTTCAAATGTGGCAGTCAATTTTCGAATTATTTAAAAAAAGATTTCCACATTTGGAATGAATTGCAACCAGAACATCCCAGGTTGTACTTGCACACACATCACGTCAGTGAGTGCAACAATATGTGTGCAAGTAAAACCTGGTATGTACAAGCTGGGATGTTCTGATTGCAATGACTTCATTCCACATGTGGCAATTATTTTTTAAATAATGCAAAACTTGACTTCCACATTTGGAATAAATTCATTGAAACCAGTACATCCCAGGTTGTACTTGCACACATATTGTTGCACTCACTACACTAATGCATGTGCAAGTACAGTGCCCGGCAATATGTTTTCATTACAGTTTACTTGGAAATAGACATCACAACACACCAATGTGAAATCCTGAGCTTTTGCCCAAAGGTAGAAAAAGTTCCCAAAAGAATCAATATAAATGAAAATTAACAAAAATCACAATGCATGATGGCTCAAAATTCATTTGAGGTATTTGAAATTTGACAACTGCTTGATTAATTTTTTCATCAAAAAATTGAACAAGGGGTCAGAAAGCAGGGCATCTGAAAGAGGTAATGAAAATTTGAAAATCCAAAATCAGTTATGTATTTGATCTTTTTTCCAACAATTTCCTGGTCATGCAAACTGGAAAAATCAAAAACACCACTGAGATTCTGAAGAATCACAATTTCAACCGGTTTTTGGATATGTCCTGCAAGTTTACTCTTCAATATTTTGAAAGGTTTCAAAATCTCATCAAATTATTCAGATGCCCTGCTTCCTGACTCACTGTTCACTTTTTTGATGAAAAAATTAATCAAGCAGTTGTCAAAGTTCAAATACCTCAAATTTTTTTTTAAGCCATCATGCATTGAAATCTTGTTTAATTTTCATTTATATTCACTCTTTTGGGGAATTTTCTACCTTTGGGCAAAAGCTCGGGATTTCACATGGGTGAATGGTGATGTCTATTTCCATTTAAACTATAATGAAAACTTATTTCCGGGCACTGTACAACCAGGCATGTTCTGGTTGCAATGACTTGATTCCAAATTTGGCAATCTTTTTTTCAATCATTCAAAACATGACTGCCATATTTGGAATTGAGTCATGGCAACCAGCACATCCTGAGTATTCACACTTCTGATTTTTCCTACCCCAAGCTAGTTTGGCCTTCACATATCAAAACTGTGTCACTCTCTGAATATTCACACAACAAAGCTGAAAATTTCCACTCATTCAGATAAATGACCAATCTAAATTCAGTGAAAATTTCACATGGTTAGTGACAGTCATTAAAAATTTATACACAGTTCTGCTTTTTATTACCAGGTTGGCCTAAAAGCATCAAACCTCTTTAACTCTTTGACCACATACACACAGAAGCTATCAATTTCCAGAAATTTAGATAAATACCCCATCTAAATAGTGTGGAATTTTCAAATGGTTGTTGACAGCCATTCAAAAGTTATACACAGTCATGCTTTTTCCTACTATTAGCCACTTTGGCCTAAGAATCCAATCAATAAATCTATGATGGGTTGTGGCGTGGGGATTTTATTTTTTGAAAGCTATTTTTATGCATGATTTGTTGTGTTGTAAGTACATTTGGATTATTGATTTGCGAGCATAAGAAATGAAACCATTTAAATCATGTGAGTAACCTTTATAGCTTCCTTTATCAATTTGGTAAGCTCAGTTGCCAAGGTTTGATCACTTTTTTTGCCTGACTCATATTTCCCCTTTCCCTTGTAATAAGATCATTTTAAACTTCAGCTTTGGTCTGTCCTTTGAATCCTAGAGCGCACCACATTGACTACCCAACCCAGCCCAAGATGCCACCTTTATTCAAAAGAAGACAATCCTCACCTAAGCCTACTCAACGACAGATTGAAGAGCGCCAAATGGTTCTGGAGCGATTGCAGCGCTTGTCTCAAGGACTGGACCCTTGGATGCTGATAGAACCAACAATTGCCGCAGCCAGAACCCGCCAAGAAACCTACGATCAAGCAAACAACCAATTGCTTCAAGATGAGGATTACGGTATTCCAACTGCCAACACTTTTGACAAAGATAATACCCACCACAACTTCATTGAAGATGTCCAAGCAATCCATACCAAGGAAAATCAAAGCAAGCGGCAAAACCAAACTCGGACCCAATGGGAAGACGTTCTCCCTTCACTACATGGAGCTTACCTGCTGCTCAAGGCTCACACAAAGAACTGGACGCTCCCAAATAGTTTTGATAATCACACGCATATGTTTTGTGACTGCAGTGACAATCACTACCGCACAGTTGACTTAATTGACCTGAATGGTACTCTTTCTATTTTTTGTTTTGGTAATTTTTAATGGACGAGCAAGGCTGTGGGAAGCTTTAACAGCGAGAGGCTGTGAGTAATTACTACAAGCAGTCAGGAGACTGGAAAGCAAACGCGAGCACACCTTTAACAGCGAGAGGCTGTGAGTAAGTACTACGAGCAGTCAGGAGACTGGAAACCAGACGCGAGCACACCTAGAGCCGTGAGTGGATTGAGTGAGGTTTTGGATTGAATGAGAAGATCAATTAGAAAAGGAGACAACAAAGAGACTGAGAATGAAATGAGAAATGTAGCGGACCTTAACAGCAAGAGGCTGTGAGTAAGTACTATGAGCAGTCAGGAGACTGGAAAGCAGACACGAGCACACCTGGAAGAAACAATGTGAAACAAGTTGTGAGAAGGGATGAGGATAAAGAAAGCGGAATGAGAAATGAGATGAGGTGGTAGGCATACCTAGAGCCGTGAGTGGATCGAGTGAGGTTTTGGATTGAATGAGAAGATAAATGAGAAAAGGAAACAACAAAGAGACTGAGAATGAAATACGACACGGGAGTGGATTACATAATCAGAGATATGGTTTGAGAGTCTCATTGATCTAGGTTCAAACCTAACCAGTTCACGTGGCGGTATGCCGCAATGAGAGCGACTGAGTTTAGGTTAAGCTCAATACCCACCCTGTCTCATTGCCACTGAATCTTCAGGTTGGTGACTATGGATAGGTGCTTCTGCTTGCCGAGTGATTTGGTGCAAACGTCGGCTTTCATCTTGTTGGTTGAGATGTAGTTGACATGAATGAGGCCGCTGTCGTAGACTTCTCTGAGCCAATGGTAGATAATGTTGATGTGTTTGGAGCGTTGTTGAAAGATCGGGTTGGTGGCCAGCGCAATGGCGCTTTGGTTGTCAACAAAGATTTTGAATTTCTTGGAAGGTATGATGTTGAGAGATTGGAATAGGTACTTGAGCCAAATTGATTCCTGAACACCTTCACAGAGAGCTCAGTATTCGGCTAATTCAGTTGTAGAGGTGGAGACGGTCTGCTGTTTTTTAGATCGCCAAGATAGAAGATTGCCGCCTAGTGTGGTGATGTAACCTGAGTACGACCGGCAATTGTCCGTGCAGTTAGCAAAGTCCGCATCAGTGAAAACTTCCACGTCTGAGAGATTGCCTGTGCCGTCAAGCCAAATTCCATAGTGAGCTGTACAGGCAAGATATCAAAGGAGATGGATTACCGCTTTCCAGTGCAGGATGCCTGGTTTTTCGAGATGCTGCGAGAGTTGAGACACGGTGAAGGCAATATCTGGGCAAGTTGATACAGCAAGGTAGTTGAGTAAGCCGAGTGCTTCCCGATAGTTCACTTTGAGCTGGAGGAAAGATTGGTGCTCCGCCTCGGTGGGTTTGACGAGCCTGGTGTTAGGTAGCATGGGAGTGTTGTCACTGGAAGAAAACTAAACTCGGATGGCCGCATCCAAGTATATATCAGATGCAGCCATCCGAGGCAAACTCGGTTTTGGCCAACCGAGGTAATCCCTTGGCTGATTTAAAATCGGTGAGGGACCACCAATTTAAATTTGTTGAGGTGTCAACCGAGGGAAATCATTTCCTCGGTAGACACCCAAGCGATGTTGCCTCGGGTGCCAGGCACCGAGGCATCATCCATTGGTTGGAAAATCACCGATTCAACTTTGAATCGGTGATTTTCCAACCAATGGAAATGTTAAATCGGTTGAGATCATCCGATGGAAACGTTAAATTGGTTGATGTCAACCAATGGAACCTTTACATCGGTTGACATCAACCGATTTAACGTTTCCATCGGATGATCCAGAACGACGGGCCGCGGCGGCACGAGACAAACCCGTAGACAACCAGCTTCGCCGCACTCGATGACTTTCTGGAAACGACGCGGGTAAGAAGAAGAAGAAGAAGAAGGAGGAGGAGGAGGAGTAGGAGGAGGAGGAGCACTAGCACTTGGATGGAGAACACTGACCAGAGCATCCCTGACAGTTACCACACTACCACCAGATGCAGCAGCCAGGAGTTGTAACGAACGCACATCATGCACGCCACGAGCAGGAGGAGCACGACAAGGATGAGGAGGAGGGGGCGGAGGAGGAGCAAGACGACGACGACGAGCAGGAGGCACAGTATCCCAACCCCATGAACAACCCCTTTGCTGAAGTCGAGCACGGCTGGAGGAAGTCGTTCACTGCAACTGACAGTGATCAGCAGCAGCAGCCACTCAAACCCACTACAAGCACCACGAGTATGCACAACAAGCATCCCCACTCAAACGACCAAGTACTCAACCAACTAGGCCACTTCTCATTCAACAGCCAGCTCTCCAAACCAGGACATCCGAACCCAAAGTTCCCCTCCCACTCCAACAACCCTCCGCTCTCGATGAACCTGCTCAGCATGTGCAAAGAGCTGACCAGCCGGGCCTATTCCGTCCCCCCAACTCCTTCTCAGCCTCCAAGAACTCCTTCTCCAACACCGAACTCTCCCTTGATCATGCTGCCATCCCTCGCACTCGCCTCTCCAGCTTCCCAACCGATCTCAAACCCATCTCTGCCAGCCCTGCCTCCCCCAGCTTCCCCTACCCCGCTTCAATCGATCATCATCATCATCAGCAGCAGCAGCAGCAGCAGCAGCAGCAACCTCTGCAACCTTCATATCAGCTTCCTGCTTCCAGACCTCCTTGTACCTCACGCGCCTCTCTACCCTCCTCGCAGTGGCCCCCAGCCAACCTGTCCTCCTCCTGCTCATCCTCCTTCTCTTCCTCCGACAATGGTCTCCTACTCCGTCGAGCCTCTTCCTCCTCACTCGCTAGCGCAGCCAGTGTCGCAAGCTCCACAAATGGTCTCAAGGCTCGTCGTGGCCTCACCAAGCCTCTCTCCTTATCACTAGCCGTCCTTCCCGCTGACCATCACCACTCAAATGCTGCACAAGCTCTTGCTACACCTCTCAGAGACAAGCATGATCCCAACTCAAAAACATCCGCCTTCTCTCGCTCCTTACCCCCCTCACCTCGACTGGGAGACCTGGGGCAAGCTCGTGCTCAGTTTGTAGGCATGAAGGCCAATGTGACGGGTGGACTCTCCATGAAGCGTCGTACCTCCATCTCTTGCCTGTCGCTTGGAGGTATTAGCTCGAACGACAGCTCTCGTGGTGCGTACGACCCGGTCCAACTGATTGGTCGAAATAGCGAGAGTGTCATGAATACACCCGTCCAGCTTCATTTTGATCCCATGGCCGCGGGGGAAGGCAGGCAGGAACTGATGAGCTCTCAGGCCGGGGTCGGAGGCAAGGGACATATCAAAATTCCCAGCGAGCCGACTACCGAGTCATATCCATACAAGTACCAGCCTAAGGAGGTCTTACCCAACGTCTCCCTGGGCTCAGAGCAGAACGCCCGGGACGGGAATCTCCTCTCCAGTATGGGATTCGGACTGATTATCAATGTCGCCAAGGAGGTGGATTGTCCTTGGGAGGCTACCTCCTCCCCCGCCCCGATCAAACACAGCTGGCCGAAGCTCCAGCCAAACAAGAAAGGATTCGTGGTTAGGCCCACAGCTTCCACGCCGAACTTGAAGCGGTCGTTTGAGGGCAAGATTCGCGTCAGTCTCCCCAAGCAACCGCAACCGTCGCACAACCCGCACAACCCCAATCGAACATCTTCCTCCCCCGGCTTGTTCCAGTTGAAGCGGCTGGATGCGGACCGCAAGACGTCGAGGCCGTCGCTGGACTACATCAAGCTGCCATGGTCGCACGACCAGGACGGGCTAGCCGAGATCTTCAGCTCTTCCGAAGTGTTCTCGCTCATTGACCGCGCCCGCGAGAGCAAGCTCAAGACCCTCATCCATTGCCAATGCGGCGTCAGTCGCTCAGCTACCTTCGTCATTGGCTACTGCATGCGTGAGGCCGTCTACCGTCCTGATAAACTCCCCCTCTCCGGCCGCATGTACGACGCTTATAGCTTTGTTAAGGAAAAATTGCCCTGGGCTGGTCCCAATATGGTCCGTCTCTTTCCTCTTTCTTCCCCCACCCCTGCTTCTTTGTTATCTTTTTTTCATTCTTACTCACTAACATGTGTGTGTTTGTGTGTCTGTGCATCTTGGGACAATGGTTTCTTTTTGCGTGGATAGGGGTTGATCTATCAACTGATCAAATACAAGCAATTCCTGTTCAAGTCCAGGCAACAGATTGTTGAAGAAGATGAGGAAGAAGAAGAAGAAGAAGAAGGGCAAGAGGTGGCAAGCAAGGGGGCAGACCAAGGAGAAGCAGAACAAGATGGACCGGGGGGTGGGGATATGAATGGGGAGCCAGCCAACCCCAGTGGTGATGGAGGCCAGCGCTGCCATGATGATGGCGCCGACGACGACGACGAGGACGACGGTGATGGAATGGAGGGTACCGGGGATGATGGGATCGAGGCGGCAGCAGACGACCCGGACTCGGAGATGGTGGACCTGGATCCTGCCCATCTGAACCATTGCACCCCGACACTCGTCCCCGCCAACAATCCCCTCCTCGTCGTCGCGCCCACCACCACCACCATCTTACTCTTTGACCCCTCATCCTCATCCACCGGCCCTCCTCATCCTGCCCTGGGCGTCCCCGCCGATGCGGCCGCGCCCGCTGAGCCGGGAGGCCGCGGGTCCCGGACACCCACTATGTAGCCTGCTCTGATTCTTACTATTATCATCATCATCATCATCTCCTCTTTCTGTTTCTTTTTTATTAGAACGTGTGAGAATACTGCCTTCCCTGATACATCCATAGACATTGTTTCCGAACCCTCTCACGTCCTCTTGTACACATATTCTTTTTATATTTTACTTCAATACATATATATACCTCACGCTCCCCCTTTCAAAATTTTTTTGAATCGAATCCTGAAAAGATATGTGTGTTGTTTCCCCTTCTTTTGTTTTTTATATGTAGATGGTTCTTCACTTGCTCTTCGCCACCACCCACCCGCACACCCTTTTTCTCTCTCACAAAAAAAAACAGATCAATAATAACACGTACACTATCAGAATATCTCTTTCTCCGCAGTCCTCACTATACAAGAAATAAAAAAGCTTGAGCGACGATGCGGCCCCTCGTTCTGGATCATCCAATGGAAACGTTAAATCGGTTGATGTCAACCGATGTAAAGGTTCCATTGGTTGACATCAACCAATTTAACGTTTCCATCGGATGATCTCAACCGATTTAACATTTCCATTGGTTGGAAAATCACCGATTCAAAGTTGAATCGGTGATTTTCCAACCAATGGATGATGCCTCGGTGCCTGGCACCCGAGGCAACATCGCTTGGGTGTCTACCGAGGAAATGATTTCCCTCGGTTGACACCTCAACAAATTTAAATTGGTGGTCCCTCACCAATTTTAAATCAGCCAAGGGATTACCTCGGTTGGCCAAAACCGAGTTTGCCTCGGATGGCTGCATCTGATATATACTCGGATGCGGCCATCCGAGTTTAGCTTTCTTCCAGTGTGTTAGTCTTACAATCAAGCATGTCATAATTGTCGAGAATTGTGTAAGCCTCCTGGGTGAGTAGCATGGATGAACGCAAGGGTCGTGAGATTTTAATGCCGAGGATGTGCTGGGCTTCGCCGAGATCTTCCATGCAAAATTTGGAAGAGATGAGCCTTTTAAATCTGTTGACATCATGGCTGATGATTATCATGTCGTCAACGTATACGTGAACAAAGCACTTCCAGTTTGGGACCTGAGAGGTGAAAAGACAGGGATCTGCCGCAGAGGGGAGGAAGTTGATGGCAATGAAGAATTTCTTCAGCTCGGCGTACCAGACTTGGGGCGCTTGCTTCAAGCCGTAAATGGCTTTGTGGAGCTTGAGGCAATACCCTTTGGGAACTTTGAGACCCGGCGGTGGTTGCAAGTAGATAGGGTCTTCAAGTACCCCGTTCAGGAAGGCGTTCTTGGCATCCATTTGATGGATGTCGTAACCTCTGGATAGTCCAACAAGCATTGCTGCCCAAAGACTTGTGGATCTCCCTGTAGGAGCGTAAGTGAGACCGTAGCCGTCATGCTTCTGAGAACCTTGGGCGCACAGGCGTGCTTTGAATTTCACAACAATGCCTTAGGAGTCCTTCTTTTGCTGGAAGACCCATACTGTCAGCCTCTGTGATGCCAAGGGCTAGTACCTTTTAGCTACACAAGGTGATAAGAGTGCAAAGGATGGGTAGAGTGGGGTATTTTCACGTAGAAAAGTAGTAAAGAAAGAAATAAAAAGAATATAATTCTTTTTTATAGAGGGGCCTGCTGGCGCAGGGGTGTTTGTAGGTGCCCTCTAAATCAGAGATCTGCTAAGCAGGGTGGTATCTGATTAAGCAAACAATGGGTTTCTGCGTAACAGAAGGTGGTACCAAAGTGCTTTTCCAATTAAGGAACCAGAATGGGGACAGAAGGATAAAAGAAGTACTCACTATTGCTTCTTTTAAGCCAAAAAGCCACGTAGGGGGGTGAAGTAGAGCTGCTGGGTAGATTGGATGGTTTCTGCGCAGGAGCTGGTCACGTAGGATGGTTGATTTGATAAGAACACCAAGGATAAAACAGGCAAACAGGGCAGAGTAACTGAAATAAGGACAGGACACGGCGTAACTGATTGACTGTAATAATAATTGATGATGATGAACAACTTTTGGCGTGGAAAGAGGGCTCTATATATACTAATTTCACTCATAGTGGAGGACCTTTCTGCCTGTGTGCGTGTAGTAACTGGTTTTCAGCGCAATGTGGCCAATTTGGGAGATTGGCACTAACAAGGCTCATCCCAATGACACTGCTGGTCATTAATTCTGCGTCACAAGTACTTTCCATGACCTTAATAAATTATTTAGTCATTGTAACTAAGGTACATAGCAACACTGACGTGTGAATGTATCTGAAATGGGCCACAAATGACGCAAATTGGCCACAAATGGCTAAAGCCAATCATTAAAGGCCACGCTGGCTATGTTACTCTTATGTATTCAAGGTTTTTATTAATGAAACCTTGTAAATAAACCACGTAGAATCTACTAGTACCCTAGTTACACTTGTACACGTGTGGTAACTAGGGGATTAGCTATTTCCACGCATTTGGCCAATTTCCAATTGGATTATATAATCCACGCGCGGGGTTGGAGGATTAAACCCCAATTGGGCCTAACTCCCAAACTATACACAACACCTCAATTATAAGTCCATAATTGGTCATTTCACATATGGTATGTATATATAACAAGTACATACGTGTGTAATGTCATCTGTGACACATAAGTGTGGCCAATTCTTACGGGTAATTGGTTTCAAGGTGAAGGAGTAGGAATTCAGGGGTACTTCCAGTGAGGGACCCTACATTAATTTGCATGAGGATTCAGAATATGACATAATATTTTAAGTTATCCTCAAGGTTTAGAAGTTATTTAGTATTTTTGTAAAAAGTAGTTATTATTTTAATTTATTACTTATTTTTATGGTGCCAGGACTTTGCTAAGCTTATTGGATAAAAATAAGTAAACTGAGTTTTTTGTACATTATTAGTCATATAAATGGGTCTTAATATTGTGGTAATAATGTCTCTTTTTATGTTACTTTTGTCAGGTTGGCTCTGACATAGTAGCAAGCTGACACATACAGTGCCTAGAAGCAATTCGTTTCCAGGTATTAGCTCAATCGTCCAGACTTTTAGATGCTTCATGGCATCCAGCTCTGCATTGACTGCCATTGTCCACGAGGAGGCATCTGATGACAGCATTGCCTCGCAATAAGTTTGAGGGATTTCCAAGGCTGTCATGGCCCTTGCCAGATTGGCTCGACGCTTTGTGTGGAGGATGTTGGATTCGTCAACTGTTGAGCTGATGTCTTTGGGGGCAATGTCAGAGGTGAGGAGGATGTCAAAGCCTGGGCGCTGTCTTGGTGCTGATTGGGAAGACAAGACAGCTAGGGATGCTGGTGTAGCGGTGGAAGTAGGAAGGGGGAGATCGACTACGTCGTCTACTGGAAGGGTGGGAGGGGAGGAAGGGGGGAGATCAACTGTGTCGTCTGCTGGGTGCGGAAAGAATGAGTTAGTGTCAATGAAGGGAGCGTCAAGGTCAAACTCGCCCTCTGCGGAGCACCAATCTAGGACATCCTGAGACAAGGGAGTGGCAAGTGGCGGATCTTGCTGGTTTGGAATGGGTGTGTTGTCTTGTTTGATGAATTCACACGGTGCCAGGGGGTCGTAGTTGGATGATGGGTCGTCGGGGGAGAAGATGGAGACTCCTGGGAACTCTGACGCATGGAATGTGACGTCATGGAAGCGCTCCACCTTCCCTCCTGGCAGGAGGACGCGCCAGTTGTGCGCCCCGTGCTGATAGCCTACCAGAAGGCCCTTTTTGGATGTATTGCCAAACTTTCCGTCGCGGAGCTTCTTCGGGATGTTGGCAAACGCAACGCAGCCAAAGGGTTTCAGCCTGTGGTTATCGAACTTCCTCCCAAACCAGAGTTGGTAGGGAGTCTTCCACTTGAGCTTTCTCATTGGGGTGATATTTTCAAGTAGAACAGCCGTGGTGACAGCTTCGGCCCAGTATTTGGATGGTAAGTGGGCTTGCTTGAGCAGGCAGCGGGCCTTTTCTGAGGTGGTACAATTTGCGCGCTCAGCAATTGTGTTTTGCTGCGGGGTATAAGGAGCTGTGACTTGGACAGATATGCCCTTGTCGCTGAGGAAGGAAAGGAATTCTTTAGAATTGAATTCGCCCCCCCGTCAAAGATGACGGTTTTTATTGTGGTAGAGTGGTGGTTTGTAACTTCGTTGTAGTATTTCAAAAAGTAATGAAAGGCCTGAGACTTGGAAGACAATATGTAGACATGGCAATACTGGGTGAAGTGATCGGTGATTTTAAAGTAATATTTATTGGAGCCAATGGAGGAAGGATAAATTTTGCCGCTGAGGTCCATCAAGATGAATTCCAGAGGTTTCTTAGCCTCCGGCAACGTTCCTGGGAATGGTAGCCTATGCAATTTTGATAGGGCGCAAGCATTGCAAGTGATGGTTTTGAGGATTGCCAAGGGAAACATTTTCTTCAGAGCCTTGGCGCTTGGATGTCCGGCAGCTCTTGAGGCGTGGGCTCAAGCTTGACATTGCATGTGCCGCCAATAATTTCGGCCGAGAAGGCGACAGCTCCGTCTTTGACCATGTCAAATGTTTTGGGACCTGTTTGGACTACGTCTCAGCCTTGTTCAAAGAGCCTGCCAAAGCTGATAAGCGTACCGGCTAGCTCAGGGACGTGAAGGGCTTTGAGGGTGATGGAGGAGGAGTTCTCCGTAAAGATTTGAACCTGGCCTTTGCCTGTAGATTTGAGGTTGTTCCCGTCGGCCAACTCAATGAGAGTGGTTCGTTTGTGATAGTCTTCGAAGCAGGAGCGGTCACTGAACATATGGTGACTGGCACCACTGTCCAGAAAGCAGCAGTTCTCTCTGAATGCGTTGGCAGAGAGAGCTCTTCTGAAGCCGGCGACGTTGCAAGCAATCATGCAGGTGCCGGGGTCCTCTGAGTTGGACTTGGGGCATTGATTGGTTGCCGCCTTGGCCTTTGGTTTGGGTTGTCGCTTCATGCAACATTCGCTCTCGGTGTTCCCGGTGGTGGCTGGGTTGTGCCACCCCGGAGAGCAACGGGGGTAGTCTCTTTTGGGTGCTGCTTTCCCGGATTGACTCCTTGCCTTGAGGGCGGATTCCTGTTTGATGGATACAGGGGCTTAACCAGGCGCTGCCGCTTCGCGCCGTTTGGTGTCGAGACATTCTCGAATCATCTGGACGGTGAGTGGTTGTTTCTGATACAAGATTTCTTTTGCCGGACCAAATTCAGCCGGGAGTTTGGCTAGAATAGCTTCCGCAAGGAGTGATTCCTTGATGTCAGCTTTTTCAGGTTTGCCAACAACTAGGCCTACGGCCGCCAGGCTGCTTAATCTGGCATCGAGTTCGTCTAGGAAGGTTCTGACGGAGGTTTTGTAGGTGAGTGCCAAGAATTCTTGGTACACCAATGATTGATTCTGAACGGAGTTTGATTCGTAGTAACCGGTGAGTGCCTTCCAGATAGCATGAGGATCCTCGTGATTTTCCTTCTTGACAAAACGCTGATGATTTGTTTTGCCCATGCATTGGTAGAGAATACCACAAACTTTGATTTGTTTGTTGTCCCAGTTGGCTAATGCGGTGGCTTCGGCTGGGGGATTTGGGTTGTTAAGGAACTCATAGAATCCATGCTGCATGCAGTAGCCTTGGACTCTAATCTTCCAGGATGTGAAGTTGGTCAAGGTCAAGACCGGAAGGTTCTTTCCGTCGGACATCGAGGTAGCGAGTTATTGAATACAAGAATTATTCAGGAGGAGCGCGGGCTCATAACCTAATGGATGAGCAAGGCTGTGGGAAGCTTTAACAGAGAGAGGCTGTGAGTAAGTACTACAAGCAGTCAGGAGACTGGAAAGCAGACACGAGCACACCTTTAACAGCGAGAGGCTGTGAGTAAGTACTACAAGCAGTCAGGAGACTGGAAAGCAGACACGAGCACACCTAGAGCCGTGAGTGGATCGAGTGAGGTTTTGGATTGAATGAGAAGATCAATGAGAAAAGGAAACAGCAAAGAGACTGAGAATGAAATGAGAAATGTAGCGGACCTTTAACAGCAAGAGGCTGTGAGTAAGTACTACGAGCAGTCAGGAGACTGGAAAGCAGACGCGAGCACACCTGGAAGAAACAATGTGAAACAAGTTGTGAGAAGGGATGAGGATGAAGGAAGCGGAATGAGAAATGGGATGAGGTGGTAGGCATACCTAGAGCCGTGAGTGGATCGAGTGAGGTTTTGGATTGAATGAGAAGATCAATGAGAAAAGGAAACAACAAAGAGACTGAGAATGAAATACGACACGGGAGTGGATTACATAATCAGAGATATGGTTTGAGAGTCTCATTGATCTAGGTTCAAACCTAACCGGTTCACGTGGCGGTATGCCGCGATGAGAGCAACTGAGTTTAGGTTAAGCTCAATAATTTTCCATTTGTCTGTACTAACAATAATTTGCTTCAATATATACAGGTCAAAAGCAAGAAAAGATTTGGTTCTGCTCGTGCACTCCTGATCTTCTACATTTGCTTGGCCATGGATATCTTGGGAGCTCACCAGTTGCCCCTACAGCTGCTTTTTCATTTGATCTCCTCGGATTTCACAACCACTTGTAGAGCTGGTGTACTATTGCTTACCAGCCATTCATGCAAGCCATGAAGTTGCGGCTTGAGGAGCGATCCCTTCCTCTGCTAACTGCCTTGGGAAAGGTTTGATTTTATTTCATTTTTTGTAATCATGCTTCTGCTTTTCAATCTGCTAAAGCTTGATGCGTTTGTGGGACAGAGTTGTGATTTCCGAACCAACTTTTCTGCTACAGTGGACATCTATCGTAATCTTATGAATTGGACAGATTCAATGGCGAATGAGGTGTTGGATCTGACAAAACAGGAACGATTAGCCAGAGACACCTGTCCAGCTTGCTTTGGGAAATCAATGGACTTGACCAATACACCATCTCCCTTAGTCATTTGTTTAGACGGCAATTTTCAACAGCGAAATCATGCCGCCGCAAGTAAAAACTACCACCCGCTGATGACTCCGGACAGGTTTGTTCAACCTGAGGCAATCAATGCCATGGATGCCAATATTGGACTTCAAAAACAACTCAACCAAATCCAACCAACAGTATGTCACACTTCATTTAATAAATGGCCATTAAATACAACTTACTGATGGATAAATTGAAAGACCGATAAATGTGCTGATGCACACACAGCTGCGGATGAAAAGCAAAACAACTCAACCTGGAAGGCGTGCAACAACACCGGGCTTGATGGGGTTCTGTTGCAGGCATGACGCAGTGGTTTCCCTAGCAAACATCACCAGAGGCGGCGAGAAGCAAAAATACCCTCTAGCAATATTGCAACAGGTTATATCTTCCATGGAACCTGGCCGAGATACACGTGTCCTTTACGACATTGGTTGTACTTTGAAAAAGTTTATTCATCTGGTGATTAGTTTTTTTGTTGTTTTTTTTTTCTTGTCATGCCTGATCTATTTTGTTTCTAGACAAACATGTTTAGCAAACATCAAAATGGTCTTACCTTTGGAACATCAGTCTTCCATTTGTATGTGCACAACTGGAAGTGCCACATTGAGTTTAGCCCCCGTTTCAATGACGGCTGGGGAATTTCAGATGGCGAAGGATTGGAGCGATTGTGGTCTTTCCTATCATCACTTATCAGCTCGCTTTGGTATTCTACCAGAAATCATTGACTTGCTGCGCTGGCTCATAAGGTTTCCTTCCACAATGAAAGAGGAATTTTTCAGCTGGGTAAGTGCCATCAATGTGTGGGTTTCACTGTGCTAACTTAGTGTACTGATTGAGAGGATTCAGTTCAGTGGCTTCGGCAGAAGTATTGCATTGCATCATCTAAACGACTTGACGCAGAAAAAATACTCGGCTCATTGGCTGTTCTTTGCAACCCATTTGACACACACCAGGGAACGTACACATCAGCTTTCTTCAAGTCACAATGGATCAATCAAGTCAACTTTCAGAAATCACACAATGACGCAGAAACAGAAGAAAACAAATGATTAGCGGCATTCTTGGACCAAGAGGCCACTTTGACTCGGCTAAGGTCAGCGCATGTCTACATTGATCCACTGTTGTATGTCTTAAGTGCTCTGCAATTATGTTATAACAGGTCCGAATTAAATGGCATGGTTGATCTTTTCAACCCTTCTGCTTACAATCGCATCTTAGAAATGGTGCAGGAGTTTGCAATGGCTGAGGAGCAGCATAGAGGGATAGCCAGAAACCTTGGAGGTGTCCCATCCCACTTGACCGGATCAGATGGTAAGTGGACCAACAATGAGTACCTGTTCCTTTTATCTAAAAGCTGATTATGAATTAGACGAGAGAAAGGCACGCCTGTTGGTTTGGCATGCCAAATCTAAGCTGTATGTTCATGCGGTTGAATTGTATGCCAAGCGACAACCTTTGAATTGTGGCACACCCGTTGGTACAACACTTACCACCAGGATATTAGCTGCCATGGATCGTTGGAAGAAGCCTATTCAAGCTTTGCTGAAGAAATTCAACCTGTACCGCTGTGGTAAGCCAACCCTGAATAATAAAAATTTCCAAGGGTTAATTATGTGGACAGGAGTACTGGAGGCCAAGACCCATAGGGGGGGTAACAGTAATACATCAAGGAATGGGGCCCCCAACTCAGGATCAGGCATTCACAGCTCAATCACATTCATGTCACACACAACAATCCAACCACAAGTTAACCTCAAGTTCTGCAAACCCCCCTTTTTGAATATTTTCTCTTCATTTAAGCCCTCTCTTCCTCTATAATTTTCCACATGTTCCATTGTATTCCATCAATCACAGTTCAGCCCCTTCTCTCTTGTATTTTCCACTATTATATTAGTTCTATGATGTCATTATATTCCACCAACCACAACTCAGCCAGTTTTTTACTCATTTTCTACTCATTCCATTGTTCCATTTCCTTCCTCCAACCACAAGTCAGCCATTTTTGGCTCTTCTAGTTGATTTATACTCTCACCTTCTCATTTCCTCAACCACATTTTGGCCATTCCTCTATTTCCCTCCCAAAAGATATATAAAGGGCCTGTTTCCTCCCTCCTCATTCCTCTCACCATCAGATTATATACATCAGTACTCATCCCTGGTCACTACTCACTCAAGTAATATCATTAATTCTTACTATCAGCCTCCCTGGGTATATTACCTGGCTCTGCTAGAGGAGTTATTTGCTTGCCACCTAAGACACAGTCTTACTATCAGCCTCCCTGGGTATAATTGGTTACCTGGCTCTGCTAGAAGATTAGTCACTCATCTTATTAAATACATAAGTCTTACTATCAGCCTCCCTGGGTGCAATTGGGTACCTGGCTCTGCTAGAAGATCAGCATATTAACCATCATCTGAGACATATCTAAGCATCTTCACCCAAGCCACACTATTCTTTAAGAGTCCATACTCTTATTCTTGTTTAACAAACTCTCCCAGCTATTACGAGAGGCAGCCCTTCAAGCACTCATCCCTCTCAAGCTCTATTCTACCACCTAGAGTATTTCCACACCGCACAGATTACCTGACCCGCTTTGCCCCAAGCCAACTAAATCTCCCTGAAAACCAGCCGTTGACATACCACACTTTTTCAAATCTATCGCTTGATCATTCTTTCTGGCAGGATGTTTACTTGTATCATTCACGGGCACCTTGGGCTCTCAGCGCAGACGTACGCAAAGGAATTCAGGAAATTCTCATTGTGGAAAGAACCTCCGAGGAGTTGGTAATGATAAAACAAGAGCTAAAGAATGCAATGTCATGGGCTGTAGGCTATCATGAGAAACTGAGCAGTAGCATTCACCACATTGGTCAGTAATATTTATGCGCTAATCAGCTTTCTCACAAGGCTGACAATATTCGGATTGCAGAAGCACAGGGGGGCAAAGAATTCAACGCGCTGGCAGAATGGTTGCCTGCTGTCAAACTTGGTGATATTAGGACAGTTCACATTAGGATTTTACGCATTTTTAAACCAGTTTTTAACCACCTTAATGGATAAAATTTCATAAAACATTCACTCCTCTATATCTGGATTTTTTGGAAGATTTGGATGAAGCCAAATTTTAAGTGAAAATTTTATGACAAGTGTCATAAAATTGAGGTTAAAGTTGGTTATAGTGCCCAACGTGAACTGTCCTATTGACAACACGGCTAAAACCAAATTGGTCCTACCGGTTTTGGTCAATCAACGAGCAAGACACAAAGCCCTGATTCTCGATTGGGCACTTGATGTGGTAGAATTGTGGGATTTGTTTCACGGTGGAGATAATTGGCAGAATAGTTGGTTTAATCTGATGGATCACATTGCTGATCAGACTGATCAGATTGCAGAACATAACGAGGCACCACAGGCTGTCGATGGGGGTAATAATGCGGATGCTGATGATGTAGTAGAGATGCTTGACCCCACAGATGTGATGGCCATGCTTAACTTAGGAGCTGGAGATAATAACGCCGGTGGAAACACTGATAACAACAATGTCAATCCCTAATTCAACCATCAGCCAGACACAAATTTTTCACTCTCCATTTTCCTTCCATGGCGTGTTTCTTGGTCCTCCTTTTTAATCTAGTTACTTGTTTTTTGTTATGCATACGATAGACTTCTCTCTTGTCTCGTGCGATTTTTGATTTGTAGCAGTAGTCAATCAATCAAATTAGGACGCTCAATAATGTCATAATTGAGCAGAAATTCCAGATTACTCCTGAGCAATAAATTCAGATTGCAGTCCAAAGATATATAAAGCAATAAAACAGACTATGTGAACAATGAAACAGACTGTGTTGCATTGAGCTCAATGGTTGATACAAGACCAACCAAATGAAGCCTGAAGCCAGATGCATGAAACCAATGGACTCATGTCCGGATCATTTGCGTGTTGCATATAAGACTGGTGCACGGGTGGTGTTCTTTTGAATTTTCAGTATTGACAGGTATTGATTCGGTGGATGAGTCTGGTGAGCAGGTGAGATGGGAGCTCAGGTCAGTCAAACTCAGGGGGATTCGCGCGGGAATTTTGACTCTGGTTTGCCAAACTCAGCGAAATTGAATCCCCCGCCAAATGGCAGACTAAAGGCCTTCCCATACACACCGCAAGTACTCTATTACATTGGTTTAGGCGGTCCACACAGGTGATGCGGGGGTGGGTTGTTTTTTGAGCTCCAAAACTTGCAGCTCAACTTCAGCCACCCCCCTGTATAGCTTGGACATACAGGCCCAGCCGGAACCTGTAGGCAGTCCTGTGAGCATCAACCTGCTACCCAGAAAGGTGCGGGGACTAGTGCTCTCATGCCTGCACAGCGGACTTCAACCTATTTTTACACTAGGAATCATTTGGTGTGGGTCCCAAGTCAGGCTGTAAATGGGCTCGGGTGGCCCATGGGCTACCCGTGACCCGCCAGGTCTCGGGGCGGGCTTGGGCAGTCCACTTGGCAAAGAAGCAGAAATGTGACCTGACCCGCAAAGACCTGGTTATTGTTTTGGGCCGGGTATGGACAGGTTTCCATACCCATGGGCAGGCCCACCAGGCCCAACAATGAGCTTCAGAAAGGCTGGCAAGCTACAAGCAAGTCCCAGTCCATCCTATCCAATCCCCTGCTGCGCAGGCAAAGCATCACTATTGCGGCCCGCATACTCATGTTAGGGCTGGACCACTGGTTTGATTGTGTAGCATTGATGTCTGAGGTCTAGGCAACATCTAGACAGAAGAACCAAAAATGGCATCAAAAAGAACCAAGAAGCGAGTCCTAGAATCTCCACCCTCCTCTCCAAA
>PGCI01000531.1:0-33739 GCA_002873125.1 Puccinia coronata f. sp. avenae | reverse complement strand
TGACATGGAAGTTAGACAATCGAGATAACTCCAACTGGAAAGCCAAAGCAGGCTTGATGTCACGAATGGCGACCACTTCTTCCCAGTTCCTTGTTTCAGCGTTTTTCCTCAGGGTAAAGTATGACGGGTATTGCTCCTTTCGACATATCTTGAACGTGACTCTGGTCACGCCTTGCTTCGTCAAACCTTGATCAAACTTCTCGCACACGTTTTGGAATTTTACATGCCACTCGGGCCCTCGGCATCTGTTTGATCGGACTTCAAGTCGTCCAATCTGTAGGCAATATTAAGCATGTTGTGATGAGGTTCGCCGTCCGGGTCGGGATTCAGTAGTTTGGGTTGAACGTCGGGAAACTTCAAGAGTACGCTAGGGATGAATTTGTCCAGATCCTCGAGTCTTTTGATACCAAACATGACTCCAGATTGCATGGGCTCATCTTGCAACTGATTTACGACGTAGGTGAGATCTGAGAACGAGGCCAGACAACAGGTCAGGCCTTTGCGAGGGGTCAAAGGCGGATAGGCTCCTTTACGAATTCGGAACAGCCACGAAACCATCACCGGTTCATTCTCATTGACATCTCCTTCTTCATACTCAAAATTAACAATTGAGTAACATTGGTAAGCTCAGCGAACGTAGACTTCCAAGGCTGCCAAGGCCACCCAGGTGTCGGGATAATCATAGAAGGTGGGAAGGACGTCAAATACAGTGTACTCCGAGTAGACGAGTTCATGAAGGACTTCATACGAGTGCTGAGACCGCCACGATTGGCCTCCCTGTAAACGGTCGGCTGAAGAGAAGTCTTGAGAACGGATTCCATCTGTCCAATTCCCTCTTCTAACGATGGTAGTTGGCAGTGAATCAAGACCTTTTGGCCTTGAGGACAACCTTGGAGGCGGGATCTCTGAGCTGTAGAATGACATGGTCCTCCTGGTTGGAGCTGAAAATGCTCTTGACGGCATGGTAAGCGCCCATGAGCTCCGACAGAGTCCAGTAGCCCTGGGATTTGAGAGATCAGCAGGCATTCTACCAGA
Organism: Puccinia coronata f. sp. avenae; assembly: GCA_002873125.1. Lineage (NCBI taxonomy): Eukaryota > Fungi > Basidiomycota > Pucciniomycetes > Pucciniales > Pucciniaceae > Puccinia > Puccinia coronata. Next base: position 32,704 of record PGCI01000531.1, on the reverse strand, counting down.
CAGAGTAGACAGAATGGCGGTCAATCTTCCGTACGGTAGTTCAGGATCTTGAAGGACGACCATGAGGTCCTTCACGGTGCTTTGCATGACCAAGACATTGTTGTAACCGTCGAGAATGTGGTAAAGAATTATCGAGGCTGTTGTACTGTTGGTGAGGCTTGGAGCCAACAATGCTGGGCAGTCCCATGGGGGGCAGTTGGCATGCAAATGGCTGAGCGTGCTTGACACGGCTAGGGTCATCCAAGGTTAAGTAAAAAAGTCAGGGATTCCTGATAGTCGGCAGATCTGAGGGATTTGAGGTGCATACCCAAAAGAGTCTGGCAACGAAAAGATATTGGTGTATCTGCCAAACCTAGACTTGAAATATCGTTGGCCGTACAAAAATTGTCTAAACTCAAGATGAGGGGGTGATGTTTCAGAAAAAGGAAATCAATGATCATTGTCCGATTCCCCGCTTCCGAGTATGAGAGGACTTCAAACCTGCCAAGAGCTTCTCCAGAGGGCATGTTGGTATTGTTTTCAACCCATGAGCCGCCCGTTACCAGAAACTTTCCATTCTCCACCTCTCATCTCACTCTCGAAAAGAGTTGCAGATAGAGCTCCTCGAGCCACTTGTACTGCTATGCTGAAGAAGCTATGAAGCGATATTCAGGATAGCGTTGAATCAAATCGACCTGAGTTGACCACGAGCGCGCAACTTTTTGCTGAGGGACTGAAAAAGGCGCCAGGCGGTCTGTAAGGCAAAAGATCATGTTCAACACACAGAAACGGTGGACAGCTTGAACCCCTTGGGGAAAAGGAATTTACGTCAACGTGACAGTGTCCAATGGCAAACACTGGTGCACATTCAGAGTCCCCTTCGACGTTCCAATCAGACTTTGGATCATAAATCTCCTTGTGGGTCCAATACGTTCCTAAGATTTTTTTGGCTATTTTTCTACAAGCAGTCACGGTGGCCAAGTCATCGGGTTTAAATGTGTTCACAATTTCCATAGCCACCGTTTGAGGCTTGAGACAATTAGGGCTGGTGGCAGGAAGAAATTTCGCCACGTATTGGTTGATGTCACAGCAGAATCCAACCACAATGCTGCATACTTCAATATTTTGTGAGAACATAACAAACGCATACCCGAGATCACTTGGAAGTCCCACATCAAATGCTAAGCATCCACATGGGGTACGGCTATCTCAGTCGTAGCCAGCTCAAAGAATACATCATCATGGACCTTGAGGTTTCCCTCATCAGGTACACCGAACATCGCTGGGGAAAAGTCGTGAAACACAAAAATTTAAGGCTACCTGAAAAGAATTGTGAAAGGAAAAGAAAATCCTGAATACGCTTACCGTTTGCAGAAACTTCGATGTCTGTGATTGTCTTTCCCTCCTCGAGAACACGGCAGGATAATAATGTCTTTTTCTTGACCTTGAAAACCGTCCACAGTGTGGACACAATGGCTTCAACAATACTGGGAGAGAACTTGGCTCTGAGCTGTCGCGACTGGCCGTCTGAGATAGCTTGAGCCGGACAGTGTTGAGCACACAACATCCGCATCTTGTAGGACCTGCATTCTAAATTTCCTTGTTGCTGCATCTAAATATCTTTTGGAGGCATCTTGTTGGTCACGGGCCTGATCGAGTTTGGCCGATAATTCGTGTATCTTTCTCCGGATCCGAGTCACTTCATCTTGTAACAGCCGATGCTGGGGTGCTTCTGTGGGCAGTCGCTCTGCTTCCATTTGCTTTCAGTCTCGAGTGTCGCCCAGTTTGCTGAGTTGCTACCGAGGTCCTGGATCGCCCCGGCTGCGCCGCGGACTGATTGAGCCGCCTTTCCCGGCTCAGAATTTTGGCTCATGGCTTCGACAAGCTCATCGAGGAAGATATCCTTCACTGCCATATTCACCTTCAACTCTGCCCCGATCCACACTAGCCTGGGTATAATCAACTCGCCCTGGGCACTGCGAACGCCCTCCTTCAACCTTTTGGCCACTTCGTCAGCCGCGGCATTACTCGGTGCACACAATGAAATCTTTCCTGTGATCGAAGGCGGTCCTCCTGTGCAGCCTTCCAGATTCGGCCGACTCGCAATGAATGCACCAATCAGTCCGACAACCGTGCCTGTTTTCCTGTTCCAGGCGGTCTACATGGCGCGAAGAGTTCATAATAGATGGGAAGAGGAGTTTAGCAAAGGTAAAGAATGTAATATAGATGCAGTTTGTATCATACCCTTGTATCAGCGAAAACCCGGGGGTACCAAGAGCACTGATGATAGCACGGCCCTGGGGCTCATTAACTTTTTGACACCCCATCACTTTAGCAAGATGTTCTTCGGCGACTTGGGCTGGAGTACTGGCCCGGGCTTGGAGGATATTGTTTCCTAACTTGAGATACGGTAAAGACCGCCAAAGCAGCCCATTCTCAATGAGTGGTGCTCAAACTGGTTTGAAATATTAACCTTGCAGAACAGAACTACAAAATGTTTTCTGGTTGAAGTATTCCCAAACACTAGCTTACATACCTGCATAGATGTATGACACTCCATTCGGTCTTGGGGACTAGATACCCGGTGATTTCATCCTCGCACTACCGAAAATCAACCTCAAGTTCAGTCAAACCATTCAAGTTTGCGTGACAGCGTGACAGGCCCATCACTTTCGCCAAAATGCATCGAGAATGTGATTGGGGATTGTTGAATCTTACCAGGACTAGGTCTGCTTAAGTAGAACACGTCAGTTCAGGGAGCAAACCCTGCTTTATGGTACTACAAATCTCTATAAAATTGTCAACCGGGGCTCTTCCGATTACTTCAATTGGGATCGGCATCTTTTCTCCAGAAAGGACGGATTTTTTTGCTTGGCAACTCTGTGCCAAGTCTCGCACATCAACAACGGCTCTGCACATGATAGGTAATAAGAAAAACTACTGAAAAAAGGCGGAAGGTGATCATAATTTGCAGGGGCGTTGGGAGGACAAGGGCCGTTATGGTTGTAATCCCATTGTAGGATGCACCCATGTAGATCGACGAAATCGGGCTACATTCGTAGCTTTTGAAGCTTGAGAATGTTTTGTTGTTCACGCCTGGCTTGGACCTCTTTCTTCCATTTCTCAAGCACAAGGTCTTCAAACCTTTTGATCGTCCAACGCGGCTCGGCGATTTTGCGAGATTGAAATAGTTTGCCCTTCTGAGCTGGGACTAAACCAGCTAGGCCAGTTGTCTCCGGGGCATTCTCTTCGGAGTCATCCTCTGTGCCATCGTCTGACACCGGAGCAAGCTGATTGGCCTGGTTATTTTGGAAGTTCCTCATCGAAGGTTAGCAAAAGTTGGGACCAGCGGCGGGCTGAGGAGGATTTGCCGAGGTGGACTGATTGGGCATAGGTGCTGACAATCACGTTTGGCCGAGCTCTTGAAGAGCAACGGCTAGGTTCTGGGACTCAGTTTTTTTGTTCAACAATTTGTTGAGTTTGCAGTTGTACCTTGTGGCTGGAAGGGCACAGGCTAATGGCTCGCTGATGTAATCAAGGTTGCGTTTGTAAAAGTTAGTGGATAATAGGATGATTTTCAACAAAAGGTGCAAAGAGACAAGGTATTTATAGGAGAAATACAGCATAGATGCGCGCATGTAATAAGAGCGAAGAACAATGAAACAGAGATAGATGAAACAAGGGCCGGGCTAGGCCAGGCTGACCTGGCATAACTAGAACAACGGTCAAAGCTAGGCTAGTCGGGTTACAAAGGCCCTGAGTTAGTCAAGACCGGGTTGAGGGTTTAAACTGGTCCGGCTACAACCTTCCCCCATTGGCCGATTCGATCCCGGTTATCATAGGCTAGATCAAGAAGAAAGGGAAGGAAGACGCGAAGAAATTGCTGGACTTGAGTGCGCTCTGTCATGGATGCAGAAGGAGAGGTGGGGGTTGGTCCTGAGGATGGGAGATGATGCCATTGGGCTCAGCCTTGTGGGACGTAAGATCTTGCCAGATTGCCAAAGTCAAGTTTGCGGCACCAACGCGCACGGCCATGTTGTACAGAAATTGCTGGAGTTTTTCAGCCAAACTCTTTTGAAGAACGTCAAAAGTGCCAATTGAAAATTGGTTTGAGTTGGTCACAGATTGGACAAAAGGTAGAAGCCACTGGAGAGATTGGGTCTGGAAATCTGGGAGAGCGGAGATTGGACGCATAGTCATCACGTTCAAATACTCTTTGAAGGGGTTCAGAAGGGCATGATGATACGGAGACGGTGTCCAAAGTTGACGGCTCGTTCGATTCTTCTTGAGCTATCGTCCAGAAAGAAGATCCTAACTGGCGTAAGAGTATACCCCAGCATGAATAAACCTTTAGAAGATGCTCTCCAACATCGGTGATGTGGTCAAGAATTAGCTTAGGTAGGACAAAGGACAAAGGTGGAGCGGGGTTTGATGGACTTGAAGAGAACAAGGGTACAGCTGGTAAGATGGACGCCAAGCAGAGCCAGCAATTTTTGCGGGTTGGGTGAATGACCAAGTCGTGAGGGAAGTTTAATTGATTTCTTGTGGATGAATCGATGTGATCACGAGCAAGAATCCTCGGGATTTCGGCCATCACTGCCCTCATAGCTTTACTCGGCCCTGAGAGACTGCTGGGCAGGGGACCTCGCAACACAAAATAGTCTAGATGAGACCTCGCAAATGCTGCACAATCTGCGTTATCACTTATAGTCAGGAGTATCCATCCAGGCAAGGAAATTTCGAAGTTAATGTCTTGAATTGAGACACGAGTCGACTGATTTACCATCATTTGTGAAACTACTGACCTGATAATACTATTGATAGTATTGGACTGAATGTTGAAGTGACTAACCCGCCACCAGTTGTATCAGTCTCAGATTTATTGCGTTCGAGGATGGGAAGACCTATGAAGATCCACAAGTTATGGATTGATCGGATGAAGGTAACGATTACTTCTGGACGCGCTGAGTTTAACATTGGGAGCCATCTATGATGAATGAGAGAAGTCAGCATCAGCTGTGGTGCTTGGAGAGCATTGAAATGGATACAACTGATACGAACTTTTCCTTGAGTCTCCTCAGAGAAGCATCATGTTCCACGCGACACAATCCACGCACTTGGTAATGCAGGCTTGATAAGTTTCCCGCCGAGTTTGAACGAGCCCTTTGGGTTTCATACTGATCAATTTCAATAAAAATGCGCCCATTTCTAGACGCTTGTCTCTTTCAAGAATGAAGGATTGTTGATTAATCTACAATTGGCCTGCAGACAATCCTTTGTCGCAAAACAGATGACCGTAACCGGAATCGGGACCAAGAGGTGCCAAGTCTGATTGGACTCGAGTTATTGTACATTTGAGTCCGAGACTGGTGGCGTTGTTCCATCAATTCTAGTCTGTTGGGTTTTGAATTAGATTGTTGAAAGAGTGGAGAAGAGCTTGATATTGCTCACATTTCAAAGGTTTAGGTTCCATTATTTATTGTTGCGATAAAGAGACCAAGTCCAAGATCCACGTGAAGGTAGAAAGTAAGGGATTGTTCCTCGAGATGCAGGAGAGAATGGTCGAGCGAGGGCGCTGAAAATGTTCAATGGAGCTGAACCGGACATCATTCGCGCGTTTCGAGATGAAGCTAAAACAATGTGAATCAAATGAGAATGAGATAAGACTGCCGAGTTCTAAACAAGGAACGAAGGAGGTTTTCCATACCTGAGATAGAGCACAAGAGGAAAGAGCACGAGAGCGGAGAGCCGCATGGAAACAAGGGTCCGGATGGATCAGGCGAGGACAACGAAGAGGGGTCAAGGCGTCCTGGGCTGAAACGTGACCTAGACGAAGCGTTCGTGGTGTCGGCTACAGTTTTCATTCTCCCCAAAAAAAGTGCAGCGGGCCGTCTGGCAGGCGACCTCTTCTGGCCTGGAAGGGGGGGATAATTCTCCTCGCACTGGCCGTTGCTCTCTAAAGTGCTGATTCAATACATCTTCTCACATTTCGTCAGGCAATGCCTCCAAAAACGCAGGATCGATTCCAGTGTCGGTAATATCAACTTCGGCACCATTAATCATGATGGTGACTCGTTGGGGTGGAACCGCTGCTGGGGCAGCATCGGTCAATTCTGAGGATGCGGGAGCTTGACTGGTTGAACTTTCTGGCTGAGGAACGCCAGAATCAGTTGTGGATGGCGGCTGGCCGGGCTCTGCAGGGTCCTGCGTACTTGATCCCTCAGCAGTGGAGCCAATCCTATCGGCCAACTGTCGGGCTAGATTGACTATTTCCACAATGTCATCTTGTGGGTCCACGTCTTGCATGGTGGTATTCTCAGGCAGTCAGTGCAGCTGCTGGGACGGCTACAATGGTCAGGGGGAAAGTCAGCTGCGTGTGAAGATAAAACGAGATTGGAGGAAACTCAATCGGACTGAAGCATGGATTCAGAGGTTGACTACTCCTCATTCGGCTGATTGCCGAGGTCGGTGCCATTGTGCATTTCAGCATCCTCATTGCCTGAGGGTTGGGAAGTTGGAGGAATAGGTTCATCGGCCGACGCGTTGACCAGAGCCAAAGACTCAGGGATACCAGTGACATCTACAGGCGTCAGCAAAACCCTGTCATCGTCGGGCGCCGATGTGGCTGCATCGGCTGAAGGCGCGGACTAGGAAGAGGATGTCAAACTTTTCTCTTTCGCGAAGCTGTTCCTTGGCTGCTTGCTTGGCATGTGGAAATAATAGGTTAACGATCGCACGTTGAATTTTGGCTGGATTTTCGGAAGACGATGAAACCTGCTGGAAGACCCGCGTCTCCTCAGACCATTTCGGAAAAGTGGCCAGTGGCATGAGAGTTTGGCCAGGAATTTGATCGGCTAGGTGCCGATCAAGTCGGCTGGCAGGGGGAGGTTGATTTTTTTTGAGAGTGCAACTGTTACGGGCCGAGGGGCATGACTACGCCACGCTGAGGGTCGATGACAACGTGACCTGAGGAGGGTCCACTCGGACCTTGACCGAGATCAATGCGAATCAGTCGCTGGTCGTAGGCAGCTGGGCCAAGGATATGTTTGATAAGCTGGCCAGCTCCGCCTACCAGGAGGTTTTCAATGTGATTGATCGCCTGGTCTACCGATCCGGATCGAATTTCCATCGGACGATGAGAGCAAGTAAAACCTTCGTGAGCCAAGGGGGAATTGAGTATTGGACCGAAAATTGCATACACTTGCGAGACTGGTATGTGAATATGTTGGTTGAAGAAGGTATTTAGTCTTACACTAAGCTGAACTACATTAGTTTGTGCTTTCACATCCACTCAGGAACAGCAGCCCTTGTAAGTCTCATAAAAAGTCAAAAAGCCTTAACCTAATTAGAAAGCAGCCAAAGTACCACAGTCCAGCATCCTAGCTACTTTGTCAGAGAATTCTCAATTCCTAAGCCTGAAGACCTGGAATTTCCCTGCAAAATTTGGAACCTGTTTTTCCTTCGTCTGACCACAACCTCCCCCCACATAAAAAAAGAGAAAAAAGAGTCATCAAATGAAGATCTTTGGAGTAAATTCCATAAGTGGTTGGAAGCCGTGCACCTTTTTCTTATCCACTAATGTCCGGGGAAAAAAAAGGAAAAATTGTAATTGACAAATTCCTACAAAGTGAAAAAAATTCAGTCCATCAACTTCAAGTCCGTTTGCACACCTCAATTTTGTCTTACTTCAAAATTAATGCAGGAACCGTGGAAGGGGGAATCTCAAAATCCAGACTTGCAATTTGCAAGCTCCTTTGAAATGGACCATCGGATAAACAACATGCACAAGAAGACTAAACTCAGTTTAACACAATATTGATACAATACCGTAGTGATCTTTGTGTTTGTTGCTGTTGAAACAATTTGATAATGATGCACAATAGTTATTCATCATTTGGTTGGAATACACTTGGATACCTAATCCAACAGTTGAGAGGGGAATGTCACATGATTTGAGAGCAAAATTATTCAGAACAACAACTATATCAATTCTATTTTGGTTTGCATGCCAGGCTTTGCACCAACTATTCACATTTGTTATTTGACTTGCATATCAAATTGAACAAGAATGCAGTGCCGCATGACTCATCTTGTTTGCATACTCGAAATGCTTAACGTTCTATAGAAAAATCAGGTGTCCTTGACTGTGATGTTGCTAAGATGACACACCTTCTGATAAACAACAACTAGAGGACAGGGCGGCTGCGCCGCCGGCGACTCTGATGCTATAGCATCTGTTGGGGTCAAAATTTTAAAGTTTGCGCTCATTCATCACAGAGGCCTCCCACTCAAAGCATCACACTGGAACTCATGTCTTTCGCAACTGTCAACTACACGGAGGAAGACAAATCTGCTCACCTTATTCTTCTCACCCAGCCACTACGCCACCTCACCATGAACTCAAGCTCTTTAACCCCTGCTTACACATCAGACTTTGCTGCCCCAGCTGTTGATTTTGATGAAACTCCTCTTCCTGTTCTTCATTTCCGTCACTTTGATACAGACCGTTCACTTTAGCCTCAACCACTCCGTCAAGCCTGGACAGCCATTGATCCCACCCCAGCCCAACCCTGCAGCCTTCTGAGAGGGTTTCCATCCCAACTGCATCAGCCCCTCATAATATACCTTCTGGTCCAGTCGTCACAGGGCCTACGCCTGTCTATGCCTTACCGTGGACTACATGCCATTCTGGCCTATTCACCTTTTAATGCCAGTCAGTCCACCTTTTCTTCATCCTTTTTCTTATCCTTGCCTCACGTTTATCTTTCCAATTTTCATCCGCATCCACTTCCACCACAGGCTCTAACAAAAACATAATTGTCCACAGACTCCAATGCAGAATTGACGCCCCCAGCCTTACACCGACTTTTGCCGTTTTTATGGCCGCATGCGCACCCTTTTCCGCTGTTTTCCTTATGACGCCTCCTTACCTGGGTCATGCTTTTTTTCCGCCAGTCTCGTCCGGTTGATTGACCCGGCCAACCCCCGGCTGATCGAATGCCTGTTGCAACTTACAGCTACACCAGCGCCATGGAGGGAACACTGGCTTTCCGCGTCACCGTCCTTACTCCCGGGGCCAATGGCCCCCTCATCCAAACTCGTAGCACATTCTATGCTCAAGGCAACGTTGAGCTCACGGGCAAACACCCTTCCATGGCATTAACCTTTCATCCCGAGGGCTTTTTTCCAGCTGACTTCCCCATGCGCTCCATTGAGGTCAACCCTCTGACTCTGGTGGCTCATGGCACACTCGTCAACCTTAGCATGGACCTATTTGCTCCTCTCCATGGGTTCTCCATTTATGTGCTAGCCATCAATCAAGCCAACACTGTAAGCACGTCACAACTCCATTATTTTGTTTGGCTTACATCCTTGTCTACAGAATTACCCACCTCTTCACCTAATCTGCTATGTTTGTTGAGCAAACGTGAGCCGTTCCCGCATGTGTACCATGATTCCAGGTTGCCGTATATACGTCAAGGGCCATCTGTCAGCTGTTGACCGACCCCCGCGTACTTTTCCTCTTATTGTAAGTTGTTACCTGCTTCACCCTATCTATATCTATACTGACCTACGTTCTCCTTCAGGTGACCGACCTCATCATCACACTCGTTCCACCGCCCAGCCCAACCCCCCCAATTATAGACTCAATCATATTCACTTTTGCCCACAATACTTCTCCAATGCGCTTTTTCAAAAATGTCACCATGAAAACTCTCCTCTTCCGTCTCTTCCTCTGTTTAAGCCTGATGATGTCCCACTTCCACTACAGCCTGAGAGCTCAGCACCTTCTCTTTCATGACCATGTTCTCTCTATCAACCATCTCCCAACTTTTGCTTTTCTGCTGGTGTTAGCCTCACACCTCATACCGTGTTCCCAACATCCACCCCCCACTTTTCTTTTGTATATTAGGATTATGCCGTCCCTATGACTATGTTCTGTTCAAGCTTAAAACCAAGCTTTGAGCGTTGCCATTCAACACTCTCTAGCTTTCTTCACCTTCATACACAGCCCCTGCTGACCTCAATTCAAGCAGAGCCAACCCACAATTGTCAGAATTTAAAATCATGTTCCGTTTGATCTTCAGGAGTAGGATCATGGAATTCCTCTCAATGCAAATCCCGTGCCCATGGGTGCTATCATCAACTTAAAGCAGCCACTTACCTACACCCAATAGCTCAGATGCCGAAAACCACAGACCTTTCAATGGTTGTAGCCTGCGCAATGGGGCTTGATAGCGGCACACCCTTTGGGCGTGCGCACGTCTATCCGCACGCCTCAAAAAAATGGTGTGCAGCCGCTGCACGCCACTTCGGAAAGGCGTGCAGAGGCTGCATGCCTTTCCCCTCACGCTGCACGCCTACAATAGGCATGCAGGCGTGCAGAGCCTGCACGCCTGTCTGGAGGGTGTGCAAAGCCTGCACGCCCTTTGGACAGGCGTGCAGGCTTTGCACGCCTGTTGGCTCACATAAGCCTCTCAATCCGAGAGGCTTACGTGAGCCGCGGTACCCTTATGAGGGTACCAGGTACCCTTATATAAGGGTACTTTGGTACCCTTATATAAGGGTACTTCGGTACCCTTATATAAGGGTACTTCGGTACCCTTATATAAGGGTACTTCGGTACCCTTATATAAGGGTACTTCGGTACCCTTATATAAGGGTACTTTGGTACCCTTATATAAGGGTACTTCGGTACCCTTGTATAAGGGTACTTCGGTACCCTTATATAAGGGTACTTTGGTACCCTTATAAGGGTACTTCAGTACCCTTATAAGGGTACATGATATGGGTACTTTGGTACCCTTATAAGGGTACCGAAGTACCCTTATAAGGGTACCAAAGTACCCTTATATAAGGGAACCGGGTACCCTTATATAAGGGTACCAAAGTACCCTTATATAAGGGTACCAAAGTACCCTTATATAAGGGTAACCGGTACCCTTATAAGGTCACTTCGGTACCCTTATAAGGGTACCAAAGTACCCTTATAAGGGTACCATATTGGTACCCTTATAAGGGTACCAAAGTACCCTGATATAAGGGTACCTGGTACCCTTATAAGGTTACTTCGGTACCCTTATAAGGGTACTTCGGTACCCTTATAAGGGTACCGAAGTAACCTTATAAGGGGGAGAGTCGAGATGAATCGATTGTCTTGCTCAAGCAAAACACCTTCTCAGAGGCTGGGATCAACTCCGGCGAGAAACGTGGCCGTATCAATTGGGTCAATCTCGAGGTCGGCAGGGGCCCTGTTAATACCAGCTGCGGCGGTAGCGGTTCAGGCAAGATCTTCGCGACAATGGTGCTGTTGATCAACACCTTCGGAGCAAATAACCTCGGCCCGGATTTTGGGAGGGAGGGCGTTCAAAAAGTTGGCGCTGATGCTGGAAGGAACTTTGTCCGATAATTCTTCTTGTACTGGTCGCTGCTCTCCACACTGGTCGACTCTGAGCTTGCAGGGGCTTGATCCGTGGGAGCTTCTGGCTGGGCAACGCCAGTCTCGGTAGTTGGCGGAGGCTCAGCGGATCCGGGATCTTTGCAGCCAACGTTACAGCCGTTGCGCCAATCCTATCAGCCAGCTGACAAGCCAGATTGATCACTTGAACGATGTTGTCCTGAGAGCCAACGCCGTGCATGGCGTTTTTCACGGGGAGTGGAGAGGCTGGTACATTCAGAGGGATAGACAGTGGATTAGTTGACAGGATAAGCAAGTGTACTACTGACAGAACAAAAATCAACTTATGTATCGACTGGTGATTTGATTGCTCCGGAGCTGGTTGATTGAGGGCTTCGGTGCCATCGTGCTTTCAGCATCCTCGGAAGCTGCAGGTTGAGGAATAGGAGGGCTGGGGTCATCGGCAGAAGCAGTGACCAGTGCCAAAGATTCAGCAATGCCATTGAGATTGACAGGCATGGGCAAGACGCTATCCTCCTTGCGCGTTGTTGATGGAGCGGAATTGGTGGAAGATGCGGGTACAGGCTGGTAATTTGAGTTCCGCCAAGTTGCAAGTTCAAAGCAGAAACCTTTCTGCCCAGAACTTTGTTCAAAGCGCTGGTTCGGGTGAGGCCAATTGTTCAATCTATGAAAGAAAGAGAAGATGGTGTGACCTACTGCGAGGGCCTCTTGTAATAATGTGCAGAGCAATCTATACACTTCTTCTTCTGGTGGTGGCTCAAACCGTTGAAGAAGCTGGTCCACCAACATTTCCATTGACAGGGCTAAGAGAGGAAACTGTGTTTTCAGCGTTCCCATTATGTCGTCCACATGTTCCAATGGCAGAGGTGCTGGTGGACTGGTACTCTGAGGTGCATGATTTGATAGCGTGCTAACAACTTGGCCAGGATTTATACCGGAATTGGAGGTTCCATCCCGCTGGGCCAATGTGGATGGAGTCTGAGAGGAGTTTTTTTCGGGGTTGGCTGAGTTATTGAAAACAGTAATTGCACCCCTGTAACCAGCGTTGTATGCTCTTTGTCTTTGCGGGAGCAGTTCCTCTCCTATGGTTGATTCTTATCATGAGCAACAATGCACAAGCCAAAAATCAAATTGATAGGCTATGACTTACCTAGGGAAACGATTTGGCTATCTTGGTCAACAATGCCTTGGCATAATGTGCTTCACGGGGGGCAGAAAGACATGAAAGTAGCTGTAGAATGAAATAAGTCCAATGCCAAATCGGGATATCTCACTTATAGTTATTGAATGCACAGCCAATCGTCCCATTCGCATCAACTAAACCAATCAGCCAAAAGATCCGGGTCAGCAGTTTACGAGATTTGCCGTTTTTGTACATCCCGGAAGCTTGAAGATGGCAGTTTACTGCCCCAGAGGCGAGTTGCAGATTTTCAGGGGAATTTTCGAATAATTTGTCTTGATAAGCACCCCATTGAGCCCAAGCCTTGGGATACTGTAAGTCGGTGCTGACAGCCTGGTTGAAAACTTGCAATGCTTCTTTGTGAAGATTCAACCTTGCCAAAAACACAGCTTTGATAGTGTGAAACTTGGCCTTCTGCGAAGCTCCGAAATACATCAAGTTTGTCTGGCTGATGGCCTCGAATCCAGAACCAAAGTCTTCAGAGTGTTCGAAATGAACCTTTGCTTGTTCACAAAGCTTAAGGAAAGCCTCGGAAATCTCGATATTGGGTAGAGTGTAAATTCTGGTCAGGGAGTCCTTACATAGTTGCAATAGACCATGCTTGCGAGCTACGTGTGAAAAATGGTTGACCATCCATGCCGTCTCGTGGTGTCCTCAGTACGCAAAAGATTGCGTGTTGGCGACTACGTTCGATTGAATCCAGGGTATATAGGTTCTGTTAATTGCGGAAAAGACGTGTTGCCTCCAAGCAACCAAATCACTCCAAATGTTGATAACGTCCCACGAATTCGGCAGCCGCTCTCTCCAAGTTTGTAATACGTGCTTCAGGTCCACAGATCTAGCTTCAAGATTTTGACTCGTTGTCGTTGTGAGACTGTGGAATATCTGTGATGCTTCCTGAAGTTCAACAAACTGTTGGAACACTTGAAGCAAGGGGATATGGGAATCTGTAACGATTTTGGGTAATCTGAACCATTGATGCAGACACAACTGAATACCTTTGTTGCAGATTTTAGTGAATTCGGAACGGTGCTCATCGACGAGCAATCCTATGTGACTGTTGAGTAGCGTAAGGTAAGCTTGAAAGGTAGTCTTTTGGATGCTTTGTGAAGGCAGATTCGCAATAGCAAGTTTGATACTTTCATGCTTGGCAGACCAGTCGGCTTGCCTCCATTGGCACTCAAGCAGCAATTCACTGTTATGCTCAGCCCTTGCCAAATCGCTTAACCGCTCCCACCTTTAAAAGGAGGATTATGATTGTATCAGTCATTCAATCTTCAAAAAGAAAATAAGTTGATTGCCGACTGCTTGAACTTACTTGTTGCATTTTTGACGCACAAAGGACCCAATGATGTTCCCAAAGATTATATTCGCCCTGACCGAACGGCAGCAAATTGGCTCTAGCTTTTTCTGGCGCCATCTCATACTGATAATATACACGCAGGAGGACGGGCATCTTTTAGCTGACAGACAGTTATAGGACTCGTGAGAAGAGTGAAGACCAACTCACTACTTGTTTCGCCGCTTCTCATTCACCAATTTGCTCATAGGACATTGTCGCATTAATCTCCACACACAGGCTTTTGCGCCTCCATTCTAATCAAAAAAAATGGAATACCAAATGGTCAAATCAGAGGCCATCATCTTCCCCAAACAAGCGCCACTGACAGTGCTTTGGTTGCCTAACGAGGCAGTTTGCAAACGAGCTGGCGGGGAGGCACAAGAGGGATTGTGGGAGTCTGATCAGACTGAATTTGAGCTTTCTTTGTTGTAGCAGATTGACTCTTGCCACGATTCTTGTCCGCTGAGCGTTTAGATGGTAAATAGGATGAATTAAGTTTCGGATCAAAGAGCTTGGGAGTGGAATCATCATGAGTGGGGACTTGATGAGTTGCGATTATTACTCTTCTTAGCCGGAAAGGGAGAGCAAGCGGGACGTACTTGGTCTAATTGTTCTTTTTGGACCGGTTGAGAGTCGGAGTGTTGTCTCTTCCTGTCAGATTGTAGATCTTTAGTCTTGCGTGAGGGGGGATGGGGGCAAGATCTGTTATTGGATGCTGGACTGCATGATGCAAAACCAAGCTTAGCAGGCTTGGAATGACGTGAATCACCGGGTTGATTTCGTGAAGTGGTACGTTCGGCTCTGAAAGGTGGAAAGCAGGATGCAGATCAGAACATGGATACAGGTCAAGCCGAATCAGTCCTCCACACACCTGGCCGTTTGCCTCTGATAAGCAGTGACCGCATCTAGAAAGGTCCTGACCCCGTCTGTTGGTTGTGATTTGGAGAATTCCGCCCAATCAGGAACGATCAAGTCTGGTCTCTGTTTTTGGTCCATGAACATGAGGCCACTGCTCCACCTCCGGCGGTGTGCGATATGGTCCTTTCAATTTCTATTGGGGGAGTCTAACCGCTCAATGCCGAGAGAGCCGCCGGTGGTTGAGGCAAGCATGATATGAGCGACTCTTCTTCAGCAAGGGTCAGGTGGTCATTATTGCTGCTAGTTGACAGGACTTGATCTTGTCCTGAGCTTGGGGGTAATGAGATCTTAGCGCATTGCAGGCCTGACTCTCGCGTGCTTCTCGAAACCCTTCTGGGATCGCAACTGTACAAATGGCAGAATGAGACTCTAATCGAAGGATCTTTGGTTACTCTTGGGGAATTCCGAGAAGGAGCCATGGACATTGCAGAGTATTTGGAGAGGATGAAGGGAGATGGGATGGGGGTCAATAATCAGGTCGGTCATCGGGTCATTCATGTCAGCTTGCCACTATGTAAGAGACAAGCCAACATAGTAACCAAAGTAACAAAAGATATATAACAAAATAATTCATAGTAACAAAAGTAACAAAACATATAACAAAATAATTAATAACTACCAAACTAATAACAATAGTGTAAAAAGGAGTTCAGAAATGGATTCTACACTAAAATCAACCTAGGGTCACTCACCAAAATGACCCCTCAAATGTAACTCCTTCTAGGACTTATACAATATAACAAAAAACACTTATAACAAATAAATAAAATAAAAGACCTGTTACATATGTACAAAACCTTTTACACATGTAACAGGCCCCAGAGACGAAAATACTAATGACATCATAAGATCTACTAGCTCTGGGAAAGTGCCATACAAATGTGATCATCAATAAAGATCCATCACTCACGCGGATCTCCTACTGATCTGGCCCAGGGAAGATCTACTAGATGATCCACTCAATAGATTTGTTGATCCAAGATCAGTCCCCTGCTATATTCAAGCTTTCAGATTTCGTCTCCAAGGGTCTCTTAAGAATATTTAAAGACCCTTGAGTCCCCCCTTTTGAGGATTCCCCAGCTTTATGATTACCACTGAAAATTATCACTCAGCATTGTCCACTAGCTTATAGCCTTGTGTCCAACCTTGTGAACCTTCAGTACCTTATTTAGCCCTCTTCCAGCGTCAACAGAACACTCACCATCATCACCAGTCACTTCTGTTACCCTGTCACCCACTTTGGAGGATTTCTGTAACAAGAAATAGTGAGTATCTTTCTTGTTACCAATTCCTCCCCACCATATATCCTGGGCACAATAAACACCCCTGCTTGCAGGCCCCAGAAGATCAGGTTACAAGTCAAAACCACCCTGTTTACAGGTCCTGATTATTAGAGGGCACCCCAAAACACCCCTGCTTGCAGGCCCCTCTGGAATATTACATATTCCGCAAAATCCTCATTTTTATTATTATTTCCACGTCCCAAAAGGACTCTGAAATTCCCAAAACCCATAAAAAATATTATTTTATATTTTTTATAACCTTATCTATTTATTTTTGCCGGCCGTGTAGCTAGAAGGTTCAGTCCTTGGCATCACGTAGCCTGACAATTGGGGGTCTGGCCGGGAATTATTTTTATCTTTTACCCAAAAGATAAAAACCCGCTTTTTTTCATTTCTGCCGTGTTTCTGCCGCGCGCGTCCAAAATCCAAAACCTGTGAAACTGAACTAAGTTCCGTGATTCTTCTACCTTCCCATCTCCAAAGGCGGAGGACATAACACCAGTTCAAATCTCACGCTCTACCACTAACATCTCTCATACCTCACCCCGACTTCGAACAAACACCAACCATTCTACGTACCTCACCTCTCCAGTGTCCTAGCAATACCGATCGGTGAGTAAAAATTTTACTACTATACTTATATCTCTCTACCGGAATAACTTATACTTACTTTTCGCTTGCATCTACTCACCTAGATATCCAAACTACCCTCTATCGACCATACCTACCTCCTAAAACGTGCTTATCTTCGCATCGATCGTACCTATCTTTCGGGCCCTACTCTTTTATCCTGGAGATAAAAGAGGTTACTACAAGTTAAAAGGTTCGAACAATTTCTCCCCTCCTTCTATACTATTCTCCATTACGACAAACTTATACTTCGGCCTCTCTGCTTCAGTGACGCCCACCGAGACCGCCCAGCTAGTTAAATACTGGATCGACCGACTGACACAAGAAAAAGAATCTTATATCTCCTCTATCGAACCTTCTCCATACGACCTATTACCCTACGAAGCGAAACTCTCAATCGCTCTCAGTAGAATCGAAGAACAGAAAGACCTCGATCTCGAATATCAGATTGCTTTCAACAATCTGGTCAGATCCCACGCCGAGACTAGACGCCAACAATACTTAGAAAGGAGTGAGTCTTCTGTCCCTCTCATCTATATTAACCTCAGTAAAACTAACTATTCCTATCTACAGTGAATCCTCCCGCGACAACTCCCTTCCTAACTACCGCTAAATCCGGAAGTTTAATCACGAACGTCCCTTCAGCGAACCCCAGCCGTTTAGTACCTAACTACGCTAGCAAGGATAAAGTACCCGCTACGGACAGTAATATAGAGGATACCGAAGCGAACGAAGATTTCCTCGACTACGGTAAGCTTAGTCTCTATCCTATCTCACCTTTACACGTTTACTATAGTAAACTGATCTATACGATGAGTACCAGATCTAGACGACCCAAACTTGCAGGACTCCTCCCTCCCGCAACAAGACCACGCAAAAGAAACGGTCAACTCGACAACCGATCTCGCAGCCCGAGTCAAAGCGATGACCCTTCCTCGGATCAAGAGAGTGGACCCACCGAAAGAACAATCATCGGCGATGGAAATAGATCAATCCCCGATCTCGTCGGGAGCTACCCATTCACGCCCGACATCCAACGACGACGACTTGGTAATCATCACACATCAAGAGAATCCAACAGACGAGATCTCCTTGCTCAGCAAGACCGACCAAGTCCGAGTCATGGTCAAGGACCATGTAGCGATACACGCGAGATTCCTCCAAGCTCAGAAAGACGGCAATTCGACCGATATGAAGACACTGCTAACCCGAGCTCAAGAGAATCAAAAAAGCCTACAGAAACTGATCCCGAACAACGAGATCAAATCTTACGTCAAGGGATGGAACCCATGGGACATCAAAAGGGCTCTATTCCCTCCTCAAGCCAAACGAGAGGGCAAACCGAAGTCCTCAGCCTACCGCCGCATGAAATACGACGACCAGGATACTTGGGCCGAGGTAGCGGACATCGCCTTGGCCGTCCGCAGTCTGTACAAAGCGACCAAGCGAGGATAGTGGATGACCCCCTCCCCTCTCTCATTATTGAACACCTCTCTTCTATCCATTCCAATTTATCTACTCTTGATCACAACAGCCGAAGTCATGTAACTACTGTCCTTAAGACAATTGAGGAGAAATGCAAACTAACTATGAATGAAATGAATAACTTATCTATTCCAAGTCCCAAATATGTCTTAGAAACAAATGAAAAAATAATTGACTCCCTAGCTAAACTTAATGAGTTAGGGCTGATTAATATTAACACCAATGAGAGAATCAACAGTTCCTTAATCAAGAACAATGACTTAGGTTTGATTAATAATAACAAAGTGAATTCTCTGAATAACAGAATCACAGAGCTGGAAACAAATATTAACAATAAAATACAAAACAATGAAAAAACATTTAACAATAATTTAAAAGAAATGGAAGAAAATATTAACAACAATGTTGATCAGATGACTGCCATAATACAACAAGACATTATTGTTGAAAATCAAGTCAAAAGTCAAAAAGAATTTGATAAAATTAATAAATCAATACTAGAACAAAACTCTGTTATTGTCCATCAAATGCAACAGTTGTTCCAAATGTTTTCTTCTGAAATGAATATGATGAAGAATGACATTAGAGACGTAAAAGTATCTTTAACACAGTTGAGTGACATGACAGAACACCAACATCCTTCCCCCAAACCAGTAAATAATCCTGGTGATGGTAGTGTCCCTCCTCTTTCACCTCTTCCTAAAGACTCTCCACCCAATTCATCAGCTGAGAACCCCAGAAATAATCCCTCTCCTTTTATTAAGTCAGATAACAGAGATATTAATAAATTATTACCCCCTGTAAAAGATTGGCCAAAATTCTCAGGAGCAGGAGAATATGACCACATCACATTTATTAATTATATTGATCATATAGTAACTTCTTTCCAAACTACTGATGAAATAGTACTAGTCAGACTACCCAGATTATTCGAAGGATTAGCTTTAGACTGGTTCATTACTAAACAAGCAGCTATTGGGTTACAAGACTGGACAACCTGGAAGAAACTCATCCATGCTCAATTTGGAACTAGGATTTGGCGTAAAAAGATTAGGAAAGCCTTTGAAACAGACCAATTTGACCCCACCAAACATAATGCCCATGATTGGTGCCTTGTCCAAAAGAGAAGACTTGAATGTATCTATAAAAATTTAACGCAAGAAGACATGAATGAGAAAATCCTAGATAAATGTAGAGGAAATATCAAACATGCCGTCAGATGCAGAATGGACCTAGATACAGATCTGTCTAACCTGGTAGCTACCATTGAAGAAGTAGTGGAAATGACAGGCATGAATAGGAAATTCAAAGATAAAACCTCTAATAATATCCCAGAAGGAGAGAAACCCAAAGAAATTAAGGATAAAAAAGAGGACTACCCTAAGAAAGCTCCCATTCTAGAATGCCACAACTGTAGGGAAAAGGGACACAAAAGACCAGATTGCCCCCATCCCAGGAGAAATATTAATAACATCAGTGCTGAAAGTGAAGAAGACCATAGTGATAACAATGTTTGTATTGAGTCAGAAAATGATGAAGATACTAGATCTCAATTTGAAATCATTCAGACTAATGGTATTATGGTTATTCAAGCTGATATAGGCAATGAGGTAGAAATAAATGCCATCCAAGGAGATTCTAACCTACCTCTCAGATGGGATAACACCATGGAAGTAGGACATATTTCTGACGCCAAACTTATGACCAATAAACCTGCTCAAGGAATGAATTATACGTTGGGTAGAACTAGCTACACATTTGTGTTGTTCCAAAGAAAGGAAGTCAAAGTTCTCTTAGACATAGGTGCCTTCTGCTCATGCACCAGTAGTAATTTCTTAGATGAATATTACCCAGACTGGAAGCATCACCTTCTTCCAGTACCCAAAGCCAAATTCAGCAGCTGTAGTACCACTATGAAGCCTATTGGTATCATCTCCAGGCCACTGGTATTTCCGCATGTCAAAGGTTCTATCAGACTCCTAGTTGAATTTGTTGTCTTTGAAGATGCTATATGTAATTACTTGATCCTAGGAAATGACACATTCTGCATGTATGGGATTGATATCTTTCAGAGCAAAGACAGATGTTATACTATTGGAGGAGATTGGAAAAAGAAATTTCATATATGTAACATCAACTCTGTTATAGAAGACAAAGGATACACATCAAAACTTCAGCAAAAAGAACTGGAAGCCTTTGATAAAGAATACTTCAAACAAGCAGCAGTTAGTGATATCTTGTCAGATAATCAAAAACAAGAAGTATTACAAATATGCTGTGAGTATAAAGAAGCTTTCTGCACTACAGATGAGCCCATAGGTAACATCAAAGGACATGATATGAAACTTGAGCTGACTGTCCAACGCCCGTACCCTCCTCTACTCAGAAGACCCCCTTACCCTTCTAGCCCCAAATCTAGAGAAGCCTTAGAAACACACATAAAGGAACTCCTAGAGTTGAAGGTCATCCGTAAAGTAGGCCACAATGAACAAGTGGAGATCATCACTCCTGTTATGATAGCATGGCATAATGATAAATCCAGGATGGTAGGAGATTTTAGAGCCTTAAACAATTACACCAAGCCTGATTATTATCCCATCCCCAGGATTGATCATTCCTTGCATAACTTGTCTAAAGCCAAGTATATCACTACCATGGACGTGCTCAAAGGTTTTCACCAAATCCCTACAGATCCTGATAGCAGACAATACCTGAGGATCATATGTCATCTAGGCATTTATGAGTATCTCAGAATGCCTTTTGGGATCAAGAATGCCCCTTCCCACTTCCAAAGAATGATGGACTCAATCTTTGGCTCTTACATAAGACAGAACTGGATGATGATATACATAGATGACATTATTATCTATTCAGATGACTGGGATACCCATAAAGAGAAGATAGCTTTGGTACTTGACAAAGCTGCCAAAGCAGGATTAAAAATGTCTATGAAAAAGTGTAACTTTGGCTATGGAGAACTTAAAGCACTAGGCCACATAGTTTCAGGTTTGACTTTGGCAGTTGACCAAAACAAAGTAGCAGCAGTTTTAAAGAAAGATATGCCACAGAATAGGAAAGAAATTATGTCTTTCTTAGGATTCTGTAGTTATTATAGATCTCATATTCCTAAATTTGCTAATTTTAGCAAAAATTTATATGAACTTTGTAATAATGACACCCTGTTTGAAATGACATATGATAGAGTGATGAATTTTGAGGAACTCAAAAAGTTACTCACCACAGCCCCAGTCCTGGCCCAACCAGACTATAACTTACCCTTTATCCTCTACATAGATGCCTGTCTAGATGGTCTAGGAGCTGCTCTACATCAAGAATTTCTTATAAATGATATAAAAACAGAGAAACCAATAGTATTTATATCTAGACAAATAAAGAAATCCGAACAAAGATACGGGGCAAGCCAAATGGAATGCCTAGCATTAGTATGGGCGCTAGAGAAATTGCATTACTACTTAGAAGGTTCTACCTTTGTGGTTATCACAGATTGCACAGCAGTCAAGACTCTGGTCAACATGAAGAGTCCCAACAGACACATGCTCAGATGGCAGATAGCTATTCAACAATATAGAGGACAAATGACCATCATCCATAAAGAAGGCGCCAAACATAAAAAAGCAGATGGATTAAGCAGATGGGCTCTCCCCAACACACCTGACAACCCAGCCTATGACCCAGAAGATGATGATATCTTCCCTATATTAGGGATACATATATGTGACTTAGACGAGGCCTTCTATGAAATGGTTAGACAAAGCTACAATGCAGACTGTGAATTGCTTAAACTTATTAATATACTAAGCAATGATAACAGCTCCCCTGAACTAATAGCCAGCCTACCGGATACACTTTCTAAACACTACAAGGATGGACAATTTACCCTCTTAGAAGGACTACTGTATTTTAGGAATAGACATTATAGCATCCTTGTACTTACAGATGAAACCCAGATTAAGAATGTGTTACATGAGTGCCATGATATTGTTTCAGCTGGACATCTATCAGCAGAAAGAACAATAGAAAGAGTCAAACAAACAGCATGGTGGGTTGGATGGAAGAACCAAGTCCATCAGTATATATCAACCTGTGATACGTGCCAGAAATCTAACAAACAAACAGGTAAAAGATATGGCCTGCTCCAAGCTATCCAAGAACCCTCCACAAGATGGGAAATTATCAACATGGACTTTGTCACTGGGCTACCACCAGGAGGATCCTATTCATACAACTCAGTTCTAGTTGTAGTAGACAGATTCTCCAAAAGAGCTAGATTCATCCCTAACCACAAAGATGATACAGCCATGGAAGTAGCTATTCTCTTCTGGAACAGAATCATGGCTGATGTGGGTATACCCAAAATAATCATCAGTGACCGTGACCCTAAGTTCACTTCAGAATTCTGGAGGAATCTTCATGATATGCTAGGCACAAAGCTAGCCTTCTCCACAGCCTATCATCCCCAGACTGATGGCCTAGCTGAAAGGATGATCCAAACCCTTGAGGAAATGATCAGGAGATTCTGCTCCTTTGGATTAGAATTCAAGAATAAAGATGGTTACACTCATGATTGGGTCAGTTTACTTCCAGCTCTAGAAGTAGCATATAACAGTAGTAAACATTCCACCACCAAAGAAGCACCTTACATTCTTGAAAGAGGCTGGATCCCTAGACTCCCTAAGGATAACATCAACAATAAACTACCCAATGTCCACCCTACAGCTTTGGACTTCAAGAGCATGCTTGATATAACACATGCCCACGCCAACAGATGTGTACAAGAAGCAGTTGAGTATAATAAACAAAGGTGGGATAAAGGACATAGAGAACCTGAGTTCAAAATAGGTGATAAAATTCTATTATCTACTGTCAACTTTAATAACCTTGGAGGAAATAAGAAACTCAAACCTTCTTTTGTTGGACCTTTCACTATTGTCAAACTTCATGGGAAGAATGCCGTAGAAGTGATTCTCAGTGAAGAACTGTCCAGAAAACACCCAGTATTCCCAGTCAGCTTAGTCAAACCTTATGAAAATAGGCCAGAAGAAGAAGAAGTGACAAGACAACCATTGCCACTACTAGAGACACCTGAGAAAGAAAAATTTAAGGTACATAAAATCCTAAAAGAAAAGAAAGAAAGGATTAATGGAAAAGACACTAGACTATACCTGATTAGATGGAAAAATCAATCAGCAGACAAAGATGAATGGCTACCTGAAAATAACATCCCTGATGGAGCTATTCACTTAAGAAATTATAGAGCTAGCAAAAGGAATTAATATCTTTCATTCTGAGTCTAGAAGACTCATCTTAGGGGTAGGGAATGTCAGCTTGCCACTATGTAAGAGACAAGCCAACATAGTAACCAAAGTAACAAAAGATATATAACAAAATAATTCATAGTAACAAAAGTAACAAAACATATAACAAAATAATTAATAACTACCAAACTAATAACAATAGTGTAAAAAGGAGTTCAGAAATGGATTCTACACTAAAATCAACCTAGGGTCACTCACCAAAATGACCCCTCAAATGTAACTCCTTCTAGGACTTATACAATATAACAAAAAACACTTATAACAAATAAATAAAATAAAAGACCTGTTACATATGTACAAAACCTTTTACACATGTAACAGGCCCCAGAGACGAAAATACTAATGACATCATAAGATCTACTAGCTCTGGGAAAGTGCCATACAAATGTGATCATCAATAAAGATCCATCACTCACACGGATCTCCTACTGATCTGGCCCAGGGAAGATCTACTAGATGATCCACTCAATAGATTTGTTGATCCAAGATCAGTCCCCTGCTATATTCAAGCTTTCAGATTTCGTCTCCAAGGGTCTCTTAAGAATATTTAAAGACCCTTGAGTCCCCCCTTTTGAGGATTCCCCAGCTTTATGATTACCACTGAAAATTATCACTCAGCATTGTCCACTAGCTTATAGCCTTGTGTCCAACCTTGTGAACCTTCAGTACCTTATTTAGCCCTCTTCCAGCGTCAACAGAACACTCACCATCATCACCAGTCACTTCTGTTACCCTGTCACCCACTTTGGAGGATTTCTGTAACAAGAAATAGTGAGTATCTTTCTTGTTACCAATTCCTCCCCACCATATATCCTGGGCACAATAAACACCCCTGCTTGCAGGCCCCAGAAGATCAGGTTACAAGTCAAAACCACCCTGTTTACAGGTCCTGATTATTAGAGGGCACCCCAAAACACCCCTGCTTGCAGGCCCCTCTGGAATATTACATATTCCGCAAAATCCTCATTTTTATTATTATTTCCACGTCCCAAAAGGACTCTGAAATTCCCAAAACCCATAAAAAATATTATTTTATATTTTTTATAACCTTATCTATTTATTTTTGCCGGCCGTGTAGCTAGAAGGTTCAGTCCTTGGCATCACGTAGCCTGACAATTCAAGAGGGCATGAAGTCGACTGATAATGTTCAAGATACTTGTCCACCCAGTACTCTTGGTGATCGCGGAAGCCTTCCGACCCTGCTTGGCAAGAATGCTTGAAAACACAGCCGAGTCATCATACAGGTTTCGAAGATCCCACCGAGATTCCTCCCAGAGTCGGAAGAAGATCGTCAGGAAGTCATTTAAAGTTGTGCTAAAATTGATTGCATCAATTTCATCTAGAGACATGGGAATTGGTTCAAATGGCCATGATCGATGTGTTCTTGGAAATTATATGTTGAATCGTGATATTTTAAGGCAGGGACTGAGCAAAATGGTCCTGACCGCTGGCTAGATGGTCTGTTGAGAAGCCTGTTCGCGGCAATTGCTCCAACTCATGAGATAATGGTTGGTGCAAGCGTTCTCTGAGGGAATTTTTGCTCCGGCGAGAGCTGGATTCAACTTGTAGTGAAGGACCATGATGTGGCTGAAACCAGGGAGAGAGCTCGTGCGCGTATATAGGCTGAGGATGTGGCAGCGGGTTGATGGATAGGTCGGTCAATCGCAAACTATGGTGGCAAGAAGGCCCTAATGCAGATTGGTGAAGTTGTTCAGAGTAACGCTCAAACGGACGAGGAAGGCCAAAATGAGCACCTTCGGGTGGGCGAGCAGGTGGATGAGGCTGTGTGGGATGAGCGGAAATGATGCGCTGAGCTGGACATTGCTTGCTGACTGGCCCACTTGGATGTGGCTTGGGATGGATATATATCGGTGTTTTGATGATGAGGAGATGATTTTAATTGCAGGTCGGGAGAAAGGAGAGCAACCCTACGAATCTCGGGTTGATAAAGACGCGGCTGATCAGGAGAACCGGATGGTGAATCATCATGGTGAGGGCGCCGGACCTGCTGCTGAGAGACTACACCCAGGGCTGACTGTTGATTTGTATGGCTAGAGGTTGATGGTCGTGAGACTGGATGGGGGAGGGAATGGGGAGACATGCTTGGAGAGGGACAAGACGCATCTGAATGATGAACGCGGTTTTGGGGGGTAGACGTGAATCGTGTCCTGTTTGAGTCCCTGTCCGCGATATGCTTAGGAGACCTTGTTGTCCAGAGAGTCACCCAGGGCACAATCAGTATTATTGACATCAGCTTTGATTTGAACTGGCAATCCTTTGGTGATTGCCGGCTCAGCCGCGTCAATGGATTTTTTGTTGAGACGGGTGTACATCTTGTGGTCTTGTTGCTTGGCATTCAATGTGGCTTGTCTCCATTGGGCCTGATTAGGAACCGAGAAGCGTCTTCTCCATCCTTGCCGGCGTTAGACTTCCCGCTGAAACTGTTCATAGTGATTGCAAGAGCGCCATGAGCTTCCTGGGATATGGAACCGTAGGACATAGCTACTGAGCAGAAACGTTTGACAAGTCCGCGCCAAGGCACGACTTGCTCCAACGGGATTCACTCCTCCATCATTACAACAGCCTTCAGCGGCTTGTCCGCGATAGCAGCAACGGGTCCGGAGCTGACAGCGCCAGCAACAGGGGCAGTGACTACGGCAGGAGCGGCAGCTGCGGATTCATTGGTTGGTGGTTGGGCGGTCTTGGTCTTGACTTCGACTTTGTATACGTAGTGGATTTCCTTGATGTTCTTCAAGATGCAACGGGTTGCTCAGGTCATACTGTGGGGGGTGTCTTGCTTATTGTATTTGACCTTTCAGATCGGGGAAGTCATGCCGGTGAGGGTTGAAGAGGGCAGTCGTTCGATATTGTACTTGTGGTTCATCGCAAACGCAAACATACTGATTTTGGCCAATTACCAGAATGGTGCCGAGTTCGTCGACACCAAAGTTTCAAATGCCATTGCGGTGATCTGGGTGGACTCAGCGGGTGCGCGCTGAGAGGTATTGGAGATGTCAAGGCACCAGGGCACCGCGTAGGCGGTCATGACGACGGCCTCAATGATTGCCCCCATCGGCAGATACCCGCCCCGGTCGGACTCCATCAGGAAAAAGTAGGAGGAGCGGCTCCAGGACATTAGCGCAGGCATTTCTGCCGTCACTTGTGCCAGCGGTGTCGCTACCCAAGCCCCATCCCCCATCTGCGGGAGGAAGATCTTCGTGCCCAGGAGATTGCTCAGCTCACTGATTGACTTCCGCAAGTCGGTGTCCGCATTCAGTTGGATGCCTCCTGGGACCGTCAGGTCGGCCCATTCACTACAACTGCACAAGTCAGCTCTTTGCATCCACTTGGACTGATGTTTTTGTGAGTTGGACGGATGAAAAGGATGGCGTACCAAGCAAGGGTGTTCAGGGAGTCCAAGGGAACCCCGATGTTTTCCATGTCGACAGCCAGGACGATTGTCCAAGCCTGGCACCAAAGGTTGATATGAGTGCCCCACAAAAGGGCCTCAAAGGTGACCTTTGTGGGGTGAGGAGACCAGTTAGCAGCGGCGGTCCTGATGACCCTGAGATTGTCAACGGCAGTTTGTGTGGAGGGGTTGAGCTGGTCGGCAGGCAGGGCGGAGGAGCAGACGAGCAGGAGCTTGGTGTTGAGGGCTTCCATGACAGGGAACAGCTTGGTGGCCTTGGTGGCGCCGTTGGCGGGGGGCTGGCGGGACTCGATGACGTCTCGTAGGGGCTGGATGCAGGTGAGGCAGAGGCCGACGGCCCGACAGACCTCGCCAATCTTCTGAGTGGCCTCGACATGCCCACACATCTTTGCGGTCGCGGGGAAAGGGGAGTAGCTCGAGGATTGGTGACTTGGGACAGAGTCCCGTAGCTGCAAATTAAACCACGAGAACCATGGGGGCGCTTTTTGGAGCTGGCAAAGAGGCAGACATAGTGGTGCCAGAGCCGGCCATCGGCTCTGGACTTGACGAGACACAGGCGTACGGGCAGCCGCACAGTTATCTGGCAGCGGAAGAAGACAAGCCGGGTGCGCGGGGTGGGAGGCGAGTCCGTCCGGATGTGCACGACGGGAGGGGGGGCTTCTAATAGAAGCTTGAACCCGAGCTTTCTAGAAAAAAAGACCGGGTTTCATAGAGCATGAGCAAATCATTTGAAGACGAGTGTAGCAGGCGCATTGCGCTCTTCTTGTAGGTCTGAATGGCCGAGTTGACTATCAGTACTAATTGAGATTGAAGTCGTTCTTCTTCTACAGCTGAATTCAGAGTCGGGTCCATCTTCAGTTGTGATGGTTAATGCTGGTTCAGGAACAATATCGGTATCCACGCTAGCCAAGACGGGGACCAAGGTCAAGAATCCTGCATGAGGCGGCTGCAGTGATTTGATGCAGTCAATGCTCTCTTGAAGACGGACAAATTAGCCCGCTCAGCTTGTGAAGATGTCTGAGGAGTGCGTCTTGTTTTACTAAAGCGGCTTGTGAGTGGAGTACCCAGAACACGATTGAGGGGGCCAAAATTGAGACTCCGTTGTTTGCTGAGTTGGAACGGAATTAGTTGCACATGGCTTGGGGCTTTTGGGCTCGGGACGTGGACTTGCAAGATTGATCAAGCTGCCGATGGAACTAGACTTGAGTCGATTGAACATTTCGGCATGAAAATTAATGTGACGAAGGGCCCAACAAGCAAATTAGGCCTAGTATCAAATCTGGGTGGGGAAATGAGCACAAGATAGACGCCAGACTGTTCTGCTTCATAGGAGCTAATTGAGACAGGCAGATTTTCCAGTCAGAAACAAAAGCCTTCACGAGAGAACCCGCATTGATTAGGGAAACAGCGTTGATTAGAGAAACAACATTGATTAGAGAAACAGTGTTGATTAGAGAAACAGCACTGATTAGATGTAGGATGTCAGATAGGAAAAATCATAAGTGGACTGTATCTGACGAATTGCTTCATTTGCTCGGATTTAGCAGCTTTCTAGTGGTTGAGGCACAGTCGGTCGTAATTGATGGGATACGTAGGGTGCGGGCGAAATCGGAGCGAGGAGAGCAAGCTGTAGGCCGGATAAATTTAAATGAGGCTGAAGATAGTAAAAAGCCTTGAGGGCTTGGTGAGATGATTTTTGAGGAATGTGCAAGTCAATTTGAATTTTTGTCCAAAGAGTAGTAGCAACCTCTCTTGAGCCAAGATGAAGGAGTATACACGAAATACCGGTGATCAACATCTGATAGGGCTGGATGACAAGAAATTTGACAGGAGACGAGGCGGCCTGGAACCAACCATCATTGATCTGCGTCTTGTCTTAGCTAGAAACAATCAGAACACAGTCATTGGAACTCACAAGAAGAGACAAGGCCTCCAAATATTGGAGGGCAATCAAGTTGGGCACGTTCTTGCCAGGGAGGTGAGGAACTGGCCTAACGTGAGTTTTGCCCCTTGGTTTACTCGTTGACTTCGGTATCACAGGGGTTGATGATTTGCTGGCTCGAGTGCACACTTGTGAAAAGCTGTGATTGCTGGTTGCTGCATCTTGTGTACCATCTTGCAGGAGTCCGTCTGTCCGAAGCAAAGCAAATCAATGTGGAATCCTAGAGAGAATCATAGATAATAGTGAGACTGACCATCACATAAGATCCCAAGCAACTGGTATTTTGCCAAGAAAGCCAGCCATCTGATTCTGTCGCGTTGATATTGTCCGAGATCGGCTTTGACAATAATGGGTATATTGTATTCCTCGATCTTGCTACCACCCAACAGCTGCGACAAGAATTGATGCTCAAACTGATGTTTGTTAAGCATTTCAGGCGGAAATCCGGATCTGGAACATCGGCTTCAAGGACAGACAAAGGCAGACGAGCTCCAGCAGATTTTTTTTTGGGATTATGATCTACTAAGAAAAAATAAAATGATCAGTGCATGGTGGTGAAAGAAGAAAAAAGTCAGTGTTACAAACTTGATAATCTTGGGATTACATCGGTTCCCGTGGCCGAGGTTGCATCAACAAGGCCGTGATTGCATCGAGGAAGACTGTGGTTGCATCGACCAGGCGCGGGTTTCCATCGTGCAATAGCGAGGTTGTGTCAACCCGGTCCAAGGTTGCATCGTGCCATACCGGCGAGATCTCGCAAGTGCCGATCCAATAGCGGCGCAACATGATTTTGAGTCAACCATTGCGTCGGTGATGGCCAATGTAAAGTCGCTCTGAGCTGATGTTGAGTCGGGGGGCCGTTGTGCCGGTCCACACCCCGGTCGACACAACATCGACCAAGGGTTGCGTTGGTGGGGTAGCCGGCGATGTAACACCGCCAGGGGGCAATGTCACATCGGACCCTGTCGACTTAATATCTGACACCGCCGATGTAACATTGCAATGTAAATACATCGGACACTCATGCCAATGTAAGATTGGTTCAAACCGTCCGACATAACCGCGGATGAAGCCATCCGATGCAATTGCTTTGGCAGTGTAAGGGTACCGTTTGGTACCCTTATAAGGGTACCGTTTGGTACCCTTATAAGGGTACCGTTTGGTATCCTTATAAGGGTACCGTTTGGTACCCTTATAAGGGTACCGTTTGGTACCCTTATAAGGGTACCGTTTTATAAGGGTACCAAACGGTACCCTTATAAGGGTACTGTTCGGTACCCTTATAAGGGTACCAAACGGTACCCCTATAAGGGTACCAAACGGTACCCTTATAAGGGTACCAAACGGTACCCCTATAAGGGTACCAAACGGTACCCTTATAAGGGTACCGAACGGTACCCTTATAAGGGTACCAAACGGTACCCTTATAAGGGTACCAAACGGTACCCTTATAAGGGTACCGTTTGGTACCCTTATAAGGGTACCGTTCGGTACCCTTATAAGGGTACCGTTTGGTACCCTTATAAGGGTACCGTTCGGTACCCTTATAAGGGTACTGTTTGGTACCCTTATAAGGGTACCGTTCGGTACCCTTATAAGGGTACCGTTTGGTACCCTTATAAGGGTACCGTTTGGTACCCTTATAAGGGTACCGTTTGGTACCCTTATAAGGGTACCGTTTGGTACCCTTATAAGGGTACCGTTTGGTACCCTTATAAGGGTACCGTTTGGTACCCTTATAAGGGTACCGTTTGGTACCCTTATAGGGGTACCAAACGGTACCCTTATAAGGGTACCGAACGGTACCCCTATAAGGGTACTGAACGGTACCCTTATAAGGGTACCGAATGGTACCCTTATAAGGGTACCAAACGGTACCCTTATAAGGGTACCAAACGGTACCCTTATAAGGGTACCAAACGGTACCCTTATAAGGGTACCAAACGGTACCCTTATAAGGGTACCAAACAGTACCCTTATAAGGGTACCAAACGGTACCCTTATAAGGGTACCAAACGGTACCCTTATAAGGGTACCAAACGGTACCCTTATAAGGGTACCAAACGGTACCCTTATAAGGGTACCAAACGGTACCCTTATAAGGGTACCAAACGGTACCCTTATAAGGGTACCAAACGGTACCCTTATAAGGGTACCAAACAGTACCCTTATAAGGGTACCAAACGGTACCCTTATAAGGGTACCAAACGGTACCCTTATAAGGGTACCAAACGGTACCCTTATAACGGTACCGTTCGGTACCCTTTATAAGGGTACCAAACGGTACCCCTATAAGGGTACCGTTTGGTACCCTTATAAGGGTACCGTTTGGTACCCTTATAAGGGTACCAAACGGTACCCTTCACTGCCGGCATTAACCAGTTGAACACGGCTGCTCAAGCGGTGCTCGAACAGCCATGTTTGACCGGTGGTCGGACGGACACTGTCCGACCAAAGCAAGAGCCAACTGGTCGGACAGATTTGTCCGACCGGTCCCGACGGTACCCTTATAAGGGTACCAAACGGTACCCTTATAAGGGTACCAAACAGTACCCTTATAAGGGTACCAAACGGTACCCTTATAAGGGTACCAAACGGTACCCTTATAAGGGTACCAAACGGTACCCTTATAACGGTACCGTTCGGTACCCTTTATAAGGGTACCAAACGGTACCCCTATAAGGGTACCGTTTGGTACCCTTATAAGGGTACCGTTTGGTACCCTTATAAGGGTACCAAACGGTACCCTTCACTGCCGGCATTAACCAGTCGAACACGGCTGCTCAAGCGGTGCTCGAACAGCCATGTTTGACCGGTGGTCGGACGGACACTGTCCGACCAAAGCAAGAGCCAACTGGTCGGACAGATTTGTCCGACCGGTCCCGGCTGGTCCTGTGCAACCGGTCCCAGGAACTGATCGGACAGGCCTGTCCGACCCGCCGGCAGGTGCTTTGGTCGGACAGTGCCTGTCCAACCACCGGTCAAACACGGCTGTTCGAGCACCGCTCGAACTGCCGTGTTCGACCGGTTAATGCCAGCAGTGCTTGTAAGGGTACCGAAAGGTACCCTTATAAGGGCACCAAGGGGCTCACGTAAGCCTCTCAATTTGAGAGGCTTACGTGAGCCTGGCCGGACAGGCATGCCGGCTGTGCACGCCTGTCTGGAGAGCGTGCAAGGCCTGCAAGTCCTCCGGACAGGCGTGCATGGCCAGCACGCCTGTCCGGCGGGGCCGCACGCCGAGCCAGCCGTCCTTGCGCCATTTGTAGGCGTACAGACAGCGTGCGGCATGCGGGGGAGGGCGTGCGGGGGTTTGCACGCCTGGTTGGGAAGGCGTGCAGCCCCCGCACGCCCTTTTTTTAGGCGTTTGGGGGGGCGTGCGCATGCCCTTCAGGCGTGCAGCTATCAAGCCTTTGCATGATCTGGTTGACTTCTGATTTGTAGGTAAGGAATCTGACCCAGACGTAGTGGGAGTATCCATCAACTGCGCGAAGGAAGTATTTGAACCCCGATTCAGATGGTGGAGAGATTGGTCCGCACAGATCAATGTGTAGGTAATCGAGTTTTTGTGATGCGCTGGGGAAGCTACCGAGGAATGGTTCCTTGTGTCGCTTGGACACGTCGCAAGTGGGGCAGGTGAAATCCTTGCAAGGAAGCTTGGGATACATCTTGTAAAAGTATTCTAGTGAGGGATGGCCTGCCGCTTGGTGTTTGATGTTCAGACAACTAATATCGGACTTGAGATCCACATGGTAGGCTTTTT
>PGCI01000530.1:0-33743 GCA_002873125.1 Puccinia coronata f. sp. avenae | reverse complement strand
TTATCCGCCATCCTCGCAGCAATACCTCATCCCGAACCCCCGACCTGAATGCCGCCATTGCCATGGCCTTAAGACACGGATTAGTTGTTGGCAATCCTAATCAAGTTACGCTCAATAGCACTGGTGACATCCCCGAGGACAAGTATCCCCCCGACTATTTCCACCACCACTCACACCCAGCCGATAACCCCCAACCACTTCCTGACGATTTCATCAGCCTGTACGCCATGAGACGAGACCGCCTTGCAGCCACCTGGAAAACGCTAGAAAAATCAATGGCGGCAGCATTCTTCGCATGCCAGTACCATACAAAAAATTGGACCACAACAACTACATACCTGGAACCATTAGAAAGATGTACCTGCACAAGGACTAGCAAACGGGCAGTGGATCTGATACATACTCACGGTAGGTACCTTCCCATACCCTAATGATTTTTTCAAGTCCCAGAGTATTCAAAGTTCACTAACTATGTCCCACATTTGCAATATGTCACAGAACGGTTCCCCCAACAACCAGTCGAATTCTGTGCATGCATTCCTGATGCAATACGACTAATCCACCTTGGATACATTGCGGCATCCCCTTCAAAACCTCGTACCGCGTTCTCAATACCGCTTATCCAGCTCTATCAGTCTCTGTGGCATGAGTCAGCTCTTCCTTACACGTCGTTCATTGGAGGGATAATGTACCACCAAGACCGCCGATCACGCCAGGTACTACACGCACGCGGTCGGAAAAATAACACTCGCGACTTACGAATTCCATTTTCTCAAGCAAACGATGCATTCCAACGTATCCTAACCTTGGAGAAAGAACTCCTCATTACAACTCTAGGGTTAACTATTCAAGACCAATGGGCATCGAGGTGCCCCTCTTGCTTTGGTACTGAACCTGACTCAGACAGTGAAAACGGGGAAGCTTATGCCATCATCGCAATGGATGGAAACTTTCAGCACCGGCATCACAAATTTGCAAGCACCGATGTGCCTGAAGAGGCTGACTATCCCCCAAACTTCATTCCGCCATCTAAAGTTCTTCAGCATGAGAACCATTGCCTTTCAACAGATACAGTGGCTAATGAGCTCAAGGTGAGTTGCTAACAGCCGCATCATCTGATTCTTGGCTTACTAATTGGGGATTTGAGTGCATAGACATCATGCTCCGATGCGCACAAGGCTGCAAACGATGTGCGAAATTCAACATCTTGGGACAAATTTGACGACACTGGCCTCTTTGGTAGTTGCTGCCGACACGACATCCCCCTGAAGCTGGCCAACATCTATCAAACTGGAGAGAAGTTGGTTGTTGTTGTTATGTCCTTTACCATTACACGCACTGATCAAACAACCAACATCAGGCTGTTCTATCCCATAAGCATCATCTCCAACCTCCTTGAGTCATTCCCAACCAAACGTTTTGGCATACTGTACGATATTGGATGTCATTTAGATGCCCACGTCCAAAAGGTGAGCATAGCCCCCTAAACATCCAATAAAGTAACCCACACCACCTGACAACATTGCCAACATGTAAACCAGCGGCAACTACTTGGCAGTCAAATAAATCATGTAGTTTTTGGTACGTCAGTGTTTCACGCTTACGTACATAATTGGGAATGTCAGGTCAAATATAATCCACGGTACAACAACCACTGGGGCCTCTCTGACGGTGAGGGTATGGAACGTCTCTGGTCTCAATTATCCGATATGGTGGGACCCTTACGCAATGCAACACGATTCCATCGACTCCAGGCCATTGGACATCAGTGCAACTATTACAGCGAGAAGCTGAAAATCAAAGCAGGTATTTGTTTCATCCTCTGTCTGTATTAGTTGACTTGTTGATGCCCTTCACCACTTTTATTCAAGGCGATTGGACCCAACGTCATTTCCAACAAGCAATGGACACAATTGATGAATGTGAAGCAAAGCTTGCTAACATCTACGGACAGCCCAACCCATTTTCCGATCCTCCTGGAAGCTATAACCAGGAATTCTTTCAGGCGCAGTGGGCTCTTGAGCGTGACTACTATCGGAATCGCAACGATCAACAAGTTCAGAAACGACTGGAACTAGGGCGATTGCTTTCATTAGAAGAAGACCTTAACAATGCTTGGCAAGCCGCTTTAACAAGCTGTACATGTACAACAACTAGTGGCCTGAAGTGGACTGACTTGTTCTGTTGGCATTGCTTTTTCCCACAGGGACAATCTGAACCATAACTCCGATGATGCACTGGCTCGAGTTCGAACTATGCTGGACATCCAGCAAAAAATTCAGCTTGCGCGCAATCAGATTGGCTCTGACGAGTTCCTTGATGGGGTAGAGCCGGACCACGTTGACCTATTTCTCAAGGTATGGTGGGCTAAGACAGAGCTCCGAAAGAAATACTTTGCTCTCATGGAGGAAAAGCGCCCTCTTGATGCTGTTCGCATGGGTATCGCATCTAAGCTAGGTACCTCAAAAATCTTAGTTACAGGTGCAACATCAGCCTAACTTTTTTTTAATGTTGCTTTGAATTCTTAGGAACCGATGGTAAAGAGAAACTCATCATATCCCTGCGCAAAAAAATTGCTGCCCTCAAAACGACTGTCAACACCTACAACCTTCATCTGGATAACTTCCACAAGGCCTTCCCTGATCGACCAACTTTAGCTCCAGCTGTGTATGACTCCATAACCCAAATGGCACCCGATGATCCTTTTTGGAACGATGGAGTATTTACAAATCATGATGAACCATGGGCAACCGACCCTGACACTCAGGACGGCATGCGTCTAGTGGCTCGTCTATCCCGCGCGCTGGAAGAAGTCCGACGTATTGGTAGGGAGATCAGAAGGGCGTTGCGCTGGGCAGTCACTGAACACAACCGTATCATCCCATTGATGTTTGGTTTGACAGCCAAAGAGGAATCGGTATTGACTCGACTACAGCCAGGGCTGAATCATCCTGTTTTGAGAACATTATCTCAGAATGATCAGATCGATTGCGTGAAAGCAATTCTGCACAATCACTTCATTCGCTTATCCTCCACTCAGCTGCAATGGGACCAAAAATTCATTAAGTTATTTTCAACAACTGGGCCTTACGAGAACGATGCAGACCTCCTCCGAGATTGGGAGGATCAAATTTTGCGCTTGAGTTATTTAAAACAATGTGGTCACTTATCTATGGTTGGTGGGGATTTTGATAATGCAATAGGTAAATTTCCTCGCACGTTTCTTTATAAAGATTCATGTCGTTAAAAAATTGTACGCTGATAATTCAATAGGCTGCTGCTTGGATGGCATCGAAGAATCAGTAATGAGGGACTTTGTTGCGGCCAGCGATGCAAATCGTGCTGTGTTAGTGTCAGATGAAGCCGACGGTGAAGAACTGATTGATGAAAACATGGTAGAAAATATGCCAGGTGGGACAGTTGATGGGTTTGAGCAGGCATTAGAGGTGGATGAACTTAACAATGTGTTTGATGCTAACTTGCAGTTGTGATAGTTGGTACGGCACTTTAATAGGGACCTGCCTGAAAATAGTATTGAACTGGCCGCAATGAAACTATGTTGTTTTTTGAAGATATGTTGTCATGTGTTGCACAGTTATCTACATGTGGGATTTGTGGTTTGGTAGGCAAAGTGTTTGTGTGAAATCAAAAAGCTAGCTTGGACCAAAACTACTTTTGCCCCTATCTTTGGTTTCTGACAAGATACGGGCATCAAAATTGGATCCAATTTTTTCTTGAGAATAGTGCTTCAATTGGTTCCTATTCTCTTCCTTGGGGTATTTGTGGTATGAGAGATGTGAGGTTTTTGTGAAATAGCTGGGGCAACAACTACTCTTGCCCCTATCTTTGGTTTCTGACAAGATATGGTCAACAAAAATGGATCCATTTTTTTCTTGGGAATAGAGCTTCAATTGGTTCTTATTCTTTTCCTTGGGGTATTTGAGGTTTGAGAGATGTGAGGTTTTTGTGAAACAGCCAGGGCAAAACCTACTCTGCCCCTATCTTTGGTTTCTGACAAGATATAGACATCAAAATTATATCCATTTTTTTTTTGAGAATAGGGCTTCAATTGGTGCCCATTCTCTTCCTTGGGGTGCTTGTGGTTTGAGAGATGCAGGGTTTTTGTGAAATGCCAGGCAGGGCAAAAAAACCTCCTTATTCAATACATCTATATTATTGCATATTTCTTTCCAATGTTATAGATTTGGTATGAAATCATGTGGTTTCCATGGAGGTATGAAATCATGTGGTTTCCATGGAAAAATGCTCTGGACAGCCAATTTTGCCAGAATTAAGAAATATTTTCACAACTTGAAAAATATTACACTTCTAGCATGACTAGATGGGCTGAAGTTAGTCTGGCCAAGCTGAGAATGAGAACCACTCAAACCAGTTCAACCTTTTTACATCTTAACCCATCAACTAAAAATCCAAGGTGAAAAGGTGAACTTGGTTTAAATTTCCTCAGTTGAGATGAAACCCAGTTTAACTGTGTTGAGTGTGATCCTGTCAAACCAGGATAACCTGATCAACCCAGCTGATTCTGGAAGTGATTTTTATTTCTTTCTTTTATGATATTCTTCAACCCATTTTGATTCTCATATCTTAGAATAATAAGTTGAAGAGTTGATTGAGCTACAGAAGCATACTTCCAAGCCATCTATTTTAGTCTATCACATACAATACAATCTGAAACAAGATAAATCAATATCATCTGTTGCTCAAATGACCTGTCTTCATATGTTGCTTCAATTCCATGTCTTAATCTAATTCTTTAACTCCATGCCTATACTGTTCTCATCTTTAAAGTGCTCTCATCACCATGAAAAATCAATCTTCACTTAATTACAAGTGACATCATGTAGCATTGATTCCTGCTCTGACATAGCTCTGATTACAGTCCAGCCTAATTAACATGGCCCCTTTGTGTGTTTCAGGGGGCTGGGACAGCAATGCACTAGATAGATACTGGGCACCTTTGTGAAGTTAGCCGTATGTCACTTGATATCAAGTGATCATTGTCTTTTTGTGGTGCATGTCTATAGTGTTCTCATGTCTATAGTTTTCTCATTTCTATGGTGTTCTCATTTCTATAGTGCTCTCATGTTGAATGTTTGAATGTTTTTTTTGTTCTTACCAAACCAAAATAATTCAAAGAAATAACAAATAACATAAAATTTCTCACTTGATTACAACTCTGATTCTAAGTGACTTATAAAATTACAAAGGCCCCTTTGTATTTCAAGATTGGTTGGCCATGGTGTGCTCACTTAAAAAAGTAGGTGACACTGAAATCCATTTTGCACCTTTTGCACCTTTTTACTGCTTTGGTGGGAGACTTGACCTTCTTACAGCTTTGCAAGGCTTGACCTGATTCTTTGGGAGACTTTCTTCAGACCACCTGCACAAAATGCAATTTTTTTGATTTGTTGTAGTTGATTTGTTGTACTGAAGCAATTAAATAACAAACAAGTTTAAAAACATTGACATATGTGTGCATTAATGTTTCCGTTGAGTGGATCAGTGAAAGTTGTGAGCCTGAAACAAACCATATGTGAATTAATCACGTGAGCCAGTATTTCTGTTGGTGAGTAGATGATACAAGCCAAAAATGTGTTACATGGTAAGCGGCCATAGCCTAGTGGTCAGAGTATTCAACTTTGTGGCATCACATCCTCTGTGAGGCTCTGGGTTCAACCCCATGTGATGTCACAATCTGGATTCTTGCATAGAGCTTGCAGTGTCAAGGGTTCCAAATTGAATGTGTATCAAAGTATTTGGTCGTGACTTTTGGGAAAGCACACCCTGACATAGTGATGAAATGTGGGCAGAATAGGA
This sequence comes from Puccinia coronata f. sp. avenae, assembly GCA_002873125.1. Classification (NCBI taxonomy): domain Eukaryota; kingdom Fungi; phylum Basidiomycota; class Pucciniomycetes; order Pucciniales; family Pucciniaceae; genus Puccinia; species Puccinia coronata. The sequence continues at coordinate 27,905 of PGCI01000530.1, read as the reverse complement.
ACGGGGGATGTAAAGGATTGGTACACATTAAGGGGGCAGTTTTGAGCTGAATGAAGATGTCTAAGGGCCTTTTTAGTGGAAAAGGAAGCTTCTTTGTTGATTGGTTCTATTACTTGCTGGAAAGAACCAAGCCAGTGGGGATCCCACCCCAATTTTTGGGTGTTGTCAAAAAATGTTTTGATACCACATCTCTCAAACCACAAATACCCCAAGGAAGAGAGTAGTAACCAATTGAAGCTTTGATCTCAAAAAAATTGGATATAATTTTGATATCCATATCTTGTCAGAAACCAAAGATAGGGGCAAAAGTAGGTTTTGCCCTGGCTGTTTCACAAAAACCTCACATCTCTCAAACCACAAATACCCCAAGGAAGAGAATAAGAACCTATTGAAGCTCTATTCCCAAGAAAAAAATGGATCCATTTTTGATGACCATATCTTGTCAGAAACATAAGATAGGGGTCTTGTCAGAAACCAGAGATAGGGGCAAAAGTAGGTTTTGCCCTGGCTGTTTCACAAACACCTCACATCTCTCAAACTAAAATACATCAAGGAAAAGAGTAGTAACCAATTGAAGCTGCATTCTCAAAAAATAATTGGATATGATTTTGATGTTCATATCTTGTCAGAAACCAAAGTAGTTTTTGCCCTGGAATATGTTTCACAAAAACCCCATATCTCTTTAACTATCATGACTATGAACAGAGGAAGATGGCAGACACACTAGGGAGAGAGAAATAATTACAATGCAAGGAGGGATGACAGACACCCTAGGGAGAGAGGAATAATTAAAATGCAAGGAGGGAGGAGAAAATTAAATGCAACACGAGTTGAATGTCAAAGATAATTGGAGGATTGCTGGAATGGTGATGGAATAAGTATTTCAATCTTCCTCTTCAGAGGATTGCTGTGCATTGTCGAAGGACTCTTCAGATGACTGATCAAGTGCCAGTTCAGAAGCGGTAAGAGAAGGAGCCTGTCGACATCTTTTCTTTCTTGTTTCAAATGTGCTCTTGAGGCCGGTTGGACATGTTCGTTTACGGGTTGGGCCATTGGTCAGAGTTTGATTAGTTGAAACCTCGGCTCCTTGGCTTCCATTGTTGGGTGCGGAAGCCTGAGTAAGCGAAACATCCGCGGGTTGGCTAGTGCGTCCAAGAAGAGCATTGGTGTCTCGGACTACACGGATCAGTTTGTTTTCAAGGTCTTCAATGATAAGTTTGGCCTCACTGCGGCCAAGACTGTGACTCGCTGTCTTGATCCAAATGGGTTTAGAAACGATCCCCGGTAGGAAGACTACTTTGTATCCCAATGATCCAAGTGCTTTATCACAGCCTTGCCAGGACCAGTCCGTCTTTTTTCCGCCTGTTTCACGCGCTTTTTCATTTTAGTTGTTCAAGTGATTCATTTGTGTAAGCAAGTGCAAGTTTTTTTGTGCTTATACAAGATTAAACCAACTTACCAACAAGCTCGCCAAGCTTCACGCGGGCCTCCTTGACCACAGTGACAGGCTTTAATGGCTGACCCTTCTGAGTAATCGATGGATTGATGTCGTTTACCTTTGCGCCGGTTGCAAATGCCTGGAGCCTACTTTGATAATTTTTTATTCCGTCAGCTTCGTACATCTGCTTGACAAACTCCGCAGCGCCTGGTGTTGAGCGACCAAGTTGAAAGTTGTGGCTGGAAAGGTGTGTGGACACTGCGAACATCACTATTTCACAGTGATTGGTTGCTGCAATGTGAATTGCCTGCAAACGGAAACACAGTTGGCCAGTTTGCAATACGATAGTGGAACAAAATAAACACACTTTTTGGTTCCATTCTTCCATCCATCGATCAACGCGGCTCTCAGCTTCTTTCATTGATTTTGATTGTGCTCTGAGGCCCGAAATCGCAGACAGATCGGTTGGACCAGACTGTTCTGTAGGATCTTGGTCTTCCTGGCCGGTGGTGTTTGTAGTGTTCTTATAGACGCCTGGTTTGAAAGTAGCCTTCTCCTTGGCGGAGGTGGCTTCCCACATGACGGACAACTTGGACATACCCAATGAGTCCTTCACACCCTTTCCCTCTGTTTCGTGGATGGTGGTATCAATATTGTGGTTGATCATGATCATCTATGGATAAATCAAAACAGAAAACTGACCACCCTTGAAGATGTGACCGTTTTCTTTCTGGAAATTATTCCATGATGATAACGATCGTTGTGACTGTTTCCTGCCCCTGGTGTAGATAGAAATATGTGTAATCAGTCTGTCTTTTGTTTCAATGGGTGGCCTTGGAGACAGCATACATACATTATGTCTTCTATCATTCCCATCGAGACTCGTCAATCTATGGCGGCCATGGCCAACTCGATTTTTTGTTGTTCGTGAAACTGAAAGAAAAATTGTTCATCCTCACGGGTCATGACCCTCTTTGATTTGGACAGAGCAATTGCACGGAGCTCGTCCAACGATTTCAAGCCGTATTCTGCACGCGTGGAAGGGGAGATTGCTATGCGAGGGGTGATGTTGTTGCCAAGCAAGAATCGATTGACTGTTTCATTGGTGGTGGGGGCGGAGGCGGAGGTCACATTTGGTTGGTTGGTAGAGGTGGGTTCAGGAAGTTCACCGTTATCAACAAATGTACGTTTGGTTTTTCTGCGGGATTTCTTCTTGGGCTGGGTTTGGGTGCTGGTCTGGGAGGGTTGTTCTTGCGTTCCTAACTGGGCTCCTGTCGCTTGTTGTGGTACATTTGGAAGTAAGCTGAGTCCTAATTGCTGCTGTCCTAGCACCGCGGCTTGAGTACTATGATGAGTGAGGCGAGGCTGTAAGTTAGCTGTTGGTATTAACTGGCTGCCCAAATTACCTGATGGATTGGTACCGCGCAAATGAGCTGATTGTTTGACGTGTCTAGAACCTGGGGGGTTTGCGTTGGGAATGCCTGACGGGATGGCAAGATTTCCTGAGATGTTTGGGTGGTTGAAGTTGCTTGGTAGAGCACCGGTGTAGTAAGAACCATTGGGTTGGGAGGAGTAGTGGCTGTGGCTGTTATTAGACTGTTGTTGAAGGCCACTTGGATGCGGACAAAACTCGTGGGATTGGATTGGGTGATGGGTGGAAATGCCGCTAGAGTTTGGGTTTGAATATCCATTGTTTTCAATGTTGTTGCCATGGTTGATATATGAACCTTCAGTGTAGGAGGGATTGCCGTTGTTTTCAAATGTGATATAAGCCATGAGGAGTTGTATAACGCGTAAAGATGTAAAAGTTTAAAAGATCTAAAATTCAAAGGAAGAACTTAGTTTACCGTGGTGTTGTGGTCTCCGGGGTGGAGTGGGTACAATTGAGTGGTTGTGCTAGGGGGCTTGTGAAGGGGGGATCACACCAAGAGCGCGATTTAGGTGTGTGAAATGAGGTGTGACAAGTGAGGCAGGGGGGGCGGATGAGTCGGGGATGACAGCGTGTCTGTTGGAGTCACCAAGTACTGTGAGACGTCTCAAGATCTCGTGTGGACAGTTGAGAAGCCGCGGCGGCTATTGTGTAGCCTGAATTGAAGCCCAGTCAACACTATACAATAGTGTTAAGTCTGTCGCTATGGGTGCTTTTTCATCTTTCAAGTCTTCGTGAACCTTTGTGAACCTGTGTGAGCTTGTTGATTCAGGTCCCCCGATGCATCGGCGGCATTAGCCTGTGCGATGGGCTGTCCAAGCGTCCAAGCCTCGCATGCCGCAAGACGTCACAAAACACGCGAGGAAAAGTGTTGAGGATTGGTGACTGATTTTGCCGAACTTGATTTGCTCATGTCAATGATGTCATGATACCTCCTGGCAGATGTGACTGACATTCGTTAAACCCTCTCTGCTTGTTTGCATACTTTGTAACATCTCACCGTCCAGGTTCGGGTTAACCGGTCGTCGGGACATCAGATGCAAAGAACCTCCGATTGTTGACATCAGACATACACGGCTTGACTCTTTTTGCATTCAAATATATGCAAACTGTAAGAAATGAACTATTTACAAATTCAAATTCTTAGTGATGAACTTCCTTTGATGTGCGAAAGGAAGGAGTGGTGCAGCAGCACGGGGCCCATCTACCACCTCCCCGGCCGTTGGGGTACGCTGATGGTATCCATTCATATTGCAAGGGGGTAGTGCGGATTTGTATATAAAAGGCAAGTGATCCTCAAGTCATCCGGAACAAGCGCGTCGCACCAATTTCTTGTATTCTGAAGTAGTACAAGGTTCCGTTGAACAAACAAAACACAAAAAAAGCTCCCAATCAACGTTCTTTCACTTCGTTTGCTCCCTCCACTAGATTTACTGTGCTTGATACATCGCCATTATCACAATGCTTTCTTCCAACACTTTACGATTCCTGACCCTCTTCGCCGTGTTAGCTTCCGCCCCAGCTATCATCGACGCCGCTGCCCAGATCAACTTGAGTGGCTTGCCTCAGTGTGGTATGACCTGTTTGGGATCTGTTTTCACCGCCGGCAAAACCAAATGTGCCATGGTTTGTTATATTTTATGTTCATTTCTTCACAAATACTAGTCGATTCAGATGAACCAACTCCTTGATTCTACCTTTCATTGATCTGTAGAGCGATTTTGCCTGTATATGCAAGGATTTACCGTTCCTTGGTAGTGCTGCCGAATGCTACTCGCAGCAATGCTCGGATGCCGACAAACTATCTGCACACCAATGGGGCAAAGATGTAAGTGCCAGGAACTTGTATCCCTCTCTCTTTTCTTCAGATCTTCGGAGTAATTGCCGGGTTCCTGATCACCAACTTAACATCCACGGGATGAAAATTTCCATCATATTCCTTCAGACTTGCGCTTCAGTTGGCGTCCCGCTCCCCGACAACCCTGCCCAAGTTGCCGGAGGTGCCGCCCCTCCCGCGAATGGTGCCCCCAATGGACCCGCAAATGCTCCTAATAACACCGGAAGCGCCCCGGGAGGCAACTACTCTACGTCTCCTCCCAGCCCTCCTCCGACGGGCTCGCCGCCTGCTTCGGGCACTGGTGCTGCTCCTGTCAGTTGTTAACTTTGAGAAGCAAAGCTTGTTCTCACCAAACATATTCAACTGCCGCTAACTGCCAATTTACGTCGATCCTATCAGCAACCACCACTTCCTGATTCCGCAGCTGTGGTCCTCTCTGCCGCCAGCATCCAGGTTTTTGCCTTGGTCTTCACTCTCGTTTCCTCATTCTTGATTATCTGATCGGTGTTCCGCTCATGTGAAACGTAAAACGACAATTCATCCGTCGCTATCATGACCTGGACTCTCCATGATGGAAGCTACACTTCATCGAATGCCTGACCCTATCTACATTCTGCTTTCCCCTCATCCGCCTATATCTCATTGTCCTTGTTAGTGATCCTGGCACAGTTAAGGCGATCCAACCATATTTCTGGCTCTTTTTAATATCGTTTCTTATGTTGCATGTTGTTATGTCTCTTGTGGTTTGGAGAGAAACAAATCAGTAGTCTTCGTTCGAGTTGTGAAAAACATAAATATTTTTGCGTGGCCTCGGCGGTTTTCGTCCATACCACCTGAGACCGAGCGCACGGTCTCCGGCCGAGGAAACATTGCACGTCAAAGGACATATGTAGCGAGGCTCTTGGCCCATGCAGAGCGGCGTAAAAGAGCTCAGCTGAAGGGTGGCAGTGAGGAATGGCTCTTACGGCCGAATCATAGATAAATATTTCCTTATCCGTGTGTAAAAAGCATATACATTACTGGCCGACCCGCAAGACATGTGCAATGCGGGACGCGGGCCTATGCTGCCTCATCGCCGTGAGCTTAGGGAACGTTGCCTTGACTTGTGTTGATGTCCGATTAGCACGATGACTTGGCACATGTTATGTACCCATGTCGGTTGGTGACGTGGAACCCAAAGGGGGCGGCAGGGTCCGAGTTGATGTATTTGATGTGGTGTAACCTGTGGCGTTTTGGGATTACATTTACTGCTAGACAATGAAACTATATACAAGGATGGGAATGACAGTGTCCCTGGAGTAGAGAGGTTGAGTAGAAACACCATGAACCCAGAAGAATGAACAAACTAGGCAAGTACAAGTTTTCGACAGGATGCAGAAGAGAATGTTCACCGGGAACGTCCCAAGATTGCATCTAATCTAATCAATGAAGGGCGACTTGCTGTGAATGAAATCGGGGGGGAAGGCTAGCTTGCCCAATGGACCAATCAATGATCACTTGGGTCCGCAAGATGAAAAACGCTAACTGTTCTTCTAGGTGAGCCGAGGCTTACTCGAGACAGAGGCGAGATCACTCGGGGGGGGGGGGGGTCAAGAAAAAGAAATACGCGAGAAAAAAATCAGGGAAACGAAGCGAACGAGTGGGAGGTGTTCATTCTAATTTTTCCGTCAGAAGGTTTGTAGATATGCCGTCTCCCGCAATCTTGTAGTCGTATTCTTTCTTGCTGTTGTACCAGTTGATGAAAAGTAGGTTGGGAAGTTGGTCTTTAGCGTGTGCCATTTGTGTGAGCCACTCGACTCGGTCCTCGTAGGACCCTTGGTAATGCAAGCTTAAGACGGAAATGACGAATATAGATGTATCAGCGCCACAGCATAGAGTGATGACGGCGTGGCGGGGGGAAAAATCGAAAAGCAACGTACCCGGCTTCTCCCATGGCAAATTTCCGGCCGTTTCTGGCGTAGGCATCGTGAAAATCTTTGGCCTTCTTGACAAACTCGTCTTTTTCGGGCTTGCGATTGGGGTAGTAGTCAAATCCGACAAGGTCAACATGTCCGTCCATGTCATAGGGTTCATATTTGTGATACTCTTTCATGTCGGACACGTTAGGACACCAATGAAGAAGAACATCTGGAGCGTGCTTCCGGACGGCCGAAGCAACGACAGACCAAGCCTCTTTGAAATCTTCGGCGTTTCCGTGGTATTGGTGCGTGCGCTGATACCTATAAGGAACAGGAGAGTTCAGTATTGAGAGAGCCGAAGGGAACGTTTGCACGGGGTGCTGCGGAAAACGTACCAGTTAGCCTCGTGAGCCCATCTGAATATTACCGGAATATCTTGATCGGTGATTTTCCGAAGTACTTTCGCACTAAATGCAAATGTGTTTTTAGTAAGGTCTGAAATGTATCGGGACCTATTGATTCTAATAAGGCCAATGGCTACTGACATTCGAACGGCTTGAGAGTTGTCATTATACTTAAACCCGTCCCAGCCACCTTGGGGCATGATGGCGGGACTGAAGACAGCCTTTGAGGCTTTCAGGTCGTCCATGACCTCGAAGAGTTGACTACCATCGAACGGGGTGCCAGCCACAACTTGGGCATACCATCCGAATACCGCAGGTCTTTTGCCGTTAATTGACTTAATGATTTCGTGCATTGTCTGTGCCTTGCCACCGGTGTCTCCAGCATCAGGGATAAGTCCAATCCTGTCATGTCGGCGAATAAAACTATCAGTAACTTGTATCTTTGTTAAGGCCGAATATAAACTTACCAGACTCCATGGATCTTAGCGGTGGCCGTATCGTTGGATCTGATACCGGCTGGACCTAAGTAAGAAAATTTGGTTTGTCTGCCCGGATTATCTCTAGATTTAATGGCGCGGGAAACTCGTGAATGGCGCGAGCTTCTACCGGTGACTGCGAGTGAGAAATTCGGGATCATCAGTATAAGGGTAACAGATTAGGGAAAACAGGGCTTGACAGACCTGTACCGCTGTGATGGCTGGTGCTGGGAATGGCTAAGAGAGATTGGACCAAGAGGAGTAGGCAGAAAAGGCCGAGGACGTTCCACTTGAGAGGGGCCAGAATGTTTGCCTCCATATTGGCAAGGGAAAGAAAAGAAGACGGCGGGAAGGATCAAGATCAAGAGAGATTGGTCTGAGAAGACGCTGGGGTAGAAGATAGAAGAATGAACGAGTTGAAAGTGTTTATGTAGAACACTAGCAGAGGTAAAAGGAAGAAGACCGGAGCGTGGGAGGGATGTGGGTTGAAGTGGCGAGAGGATGAGACAAGGTAGAAAAAAGGCAATGGGATGAGGAGAGCGATGTTCCGAAACTTTGGCCACAGGGCCTTCTTTTATGGGCGGGGTGAGTCACTGAGTCAAGCTGAAACTTGATCCAAACACAGTCAGCCACAGGCTGTACAGAAGGCAATAAGGCAGAAGTTGGGCTTGTTGCGGAATACAGCAGTCAATTTCCCGATTTTCTGGGTACGGCGGGTTCTCAGCTTGCAAGCAACTCGCTTGAAGAACAAAAGGGAAACAAGAAAGATAAGTTGAGCCTGAGGGTACTTGCTCGCACGGTTTTGAAAAAGAGTCAAAGGAACGACTCAGCAGACGATGGAGTGATAACGAGAAGAAGGCACTGAGTCTGAGTGGATGACTTGGGCGAGGAATTATGAAATGGTATTGATACATATGTACAGTCTACACTTAATTGCATAAACAAATGCCAGAAGACAAAGGGATTCTTCGCTGCTCTAAAAGCTGCTCTTTGTTTGGATCATATTTGATCATATTGAATATTTAACGAATGCAGGCGTTGCAATTGACAATTTGTGGTGCATATCAAGCTGACGAGCACTTTAGCACGGGCAGCTCTTCTCGGTTGTATGTGTGTATGTAATACTTTTCAGAATAATGGAAATGACCAGGTTACACATCCGCACAAGGGAGGAGCAAGCTGAGTCCTGACCATGCAAGGAAAATATCTTGGGCCTTGGGAAGAGGAGAAAGGCAGGCCACATGATTGAGGGAGAGGATGTAGGGCTCGCTGCTTTGAAGTCAGCCGCGCAACCTGACATAGCCGTATCCAACGGTTGGTGGGTTTGCCGTTGCACGGCGAACGGCTTCCACACTGCACAGCCGAGTTTTTTGCCTTGAGACGTGCAATTGTCATCCGGTAGCAAGGCTCGTAGTCGTTGCTATTTTCCAGCCTCAGTTCGCTACGCAACAAACCTCAACAAGCTCAAAGGATGCGCATTTCCCGGATTCCCCCTGGCCCCATCAAGGTGGCTCGCTTTTCATGGAATGGTCCACCTGATGGGCAGCCGCACATTTCCGAGCAAATCATATGCCTCTCTCTCTGATCTATCCCATCCTACATCTTCGTTGCGTCAATCTACACTTCTGTTACGACCTATTGAAGGGCTGTCTTAATCCGACCTCTGACTCCTCTGACCGTGGTTATCTTCGCGAATGATGAAGCATCCCATGATTCCTACCGAATGCTACTTCTCCATCCGCGTGTTCCTCGAAATTCGCGATTCCTTCAACTCCCGTGGTTGCCCGCTGCTTTACATGACTTACTTGGTCGAGTCCGCCCTGGTGTATTTCTCCCGGGTGAGACCCGCCTGTTCCGCTGTTGTAATACTAGGAGTCCTGGCGCCGATCATGTCCATTGAAGCCGCCAGTCCCGCCAAAACTAAGCCGCGCACATTCACCTTACACGCCCGTTTGCTGCGCGAGACCTGTCGTTCAGATGGGAATGCCGTACATCACATCGGTGCGTATTTGGCTTTGCTCGCCGTCATGCGCGACTCAGATGTTCCAGACAAACGTACAGCTCGTCCTGGCCGTACCGTTGTATCCTCCCCTTTTGGCCGTGCTCTTTGTGAACCAAAGCACTACGGGGAATCTTCCCCTGAAACACAGCCTCAGGGTGTTGGTGAAGCCACGGTCTGGAAAGTATTCAACCTAAGCGTAACGTCGCACTTATTTTCCGATTTGTACATAGTCGGTTCCTGGAAGGAACACGGGTCTAATTCTCTTAGATTATAGGTTGGAACGGTCTATTCGATCGTCTGTTGTTTTCATCAAAGATGTTGTTCTCGCTTCTATTATATTAGATTGTCTCTTTGGTTGTTCTTTGTTCCCCTTCTTCTTTTCCTTATGGCGTTATCTTTGTTCATTAGCTTTCATTTAAAAAAGAAATCCTAAAGATCAAATTATCCAAGCATCCATCTATTATCGACAACAACCCCTTCAAGGATTTATTCTTATTATAAGAATAAATCACCCCTATTTCTCTTGTAATATTGACTTAATAGTCATTAGAGAAAAGAGAGAAATAGGAGGCCCCTCACAATTATAACGCAATCTTCTTTTTTTGACGTTGTCATCCTATTGACATTTTTGTCTATACGACTTATTGACATCATCATGCTCCACATCTTTGATTTTCAAGTTCTTTCACCTTAAATCGAATTTCAAACTCTCTAATCCTTGCTTTCAAGGGTTCTATTTATAGTATTATCTTCATCGCCTTGATTATCCTCCCCTATGTCTGATCACGATTCCTCCCCGACCAAACCGATTAGAATGACCTTTCATTCATCTTCTATAGAGAAAAGAGAGAAATAGGAGGCCCCTCACACTAAGCTCATTGCATCCAGGCATGGCACTACCAACTGGGGTCACCAAAGTGGTGTTGACTTCAAGGAAGGCTAGCCCCTAATGAAATAGAGGTTAATGTATGCTGTCATTATCCATGTCACTATATCTCACTCTGTACATTTGTCGGGGTTGTTTTATCAATCCCTAGGCTATCCCGGTTACTGAACCCAAGACGTCCAATGTTTGGGTGAAGTGGACAGATCTAAAGAACCTATATTGTCAACATAGTGTTCTGATCCACAAGACAGAGAAAAGATATGAGGAATCCGCAATTTCTGAATTACTTTCAAGGGAGTGAGAGTTATCCCAATACTCAGATACTATTATTTAGAGACAAGTCTGAGCCAACTCAAACCCCTGTCAAGGCACTAAACTAATGCTCTGCCAGAGCATCTAATAGATTGTTGCAGTCCTCCATCTCCTGCTCAGTATACGGTTTAATGTATAGCCTGTAGCAGTCTGTCTTCCACCTCCCCAATTGTTTAATTTCTCCAACCGGAATCCCGCGCATGTGTTGTAGAGATGCGCCGCCAACCCTAAACGAATGATCCGTCAGTCCGGTGAAGCCGCCATCATTTAAGAATTGTTGTATCCTCCTTGCCACCGTTGGCCAATCCAGGTTGACGCGGCCTGTTGGGCCTCAGTAGCCGAACAGTGATGCGTCCGGTCTTGCAGCTTCAGCCAATTGCTGTTCTATGGCCCTTACTGGGAAAAGGACGGAGTTGTGGCGTACTATCTTGATGATCTGTGAAGTAAAGGCCCCCCCAGTCTTTGCTTTGCGGACCCGCAATTTTGTGTAGCGTGCCTTCATGATGGTTTCCAAACACAGAACGGAAAAGGCTCAAGTAGGAACTCCTGTCGTGACTGTGTAAGTTAACTTGCATAAACGGGCCATCCCCCAGAACACCACCAGGATGAGATCACATATTGCAGCGTCACAGGCGTTACCATTGTTAAGTGCGTCACGTAAAAACGCCAGATGCCTAATATGGACGGCCTTCTTCAACTGCCGTTGTGGGAAGATGGCGTCCTCCCTTCCGCAAGTGTGAGAAGCAACACGTGACAGCTCTGCAAGAAGCCCCGTGATGTGGCGGGTTAGCTACCTGCGCGTCTGGTTCCGGTCTCCCAACTTGGTTAACATTGCATAGAAGCTCACCTGCAAGAAGCCCCGTGATGTGGCGGGTTAGCTACCTGCGCGTCTGGTTCCGGTCTCCCAACTCGGTTGAGGAAAGGGGAGCCGTGGCCTCGCGCACAGGTAAATAAAGTGAAACTACAACTGCGGCGCAACTATGTACAAGATTTTGACTGTCACAAGACTAGGTTTCCCAGGCGTCACAAACGTGTCACACATGATCTCTAACAGCAAGCTCGTAAGATCAGTTCCACTCTCCCACTTGCGTCTTCCGGATATTGTTCTCTGTGGAAGGTGTGCCAAGCGCGAATCACAAACAAGTACCTTCACAGGGTCGCTGCCGTCACGCCGACAGATCCCAAGTCTTCCATGGTGTGACCTATCTCCAAACAGAAGTCCCAAACGTCCTCTTTTGTCAAAGGTAAACCATTCCATTGGTTTTCCGTCCTCAAGTACTTAACCATGTGTTTTACCGCCGAGTTATAGCTTTGCAGTGTTGAGGGCCTCCAAGCGTTCAACAAATGTAAATCCCGTCGCGAGGGCGTGGGTGTTGAAGTATTTTTTGCTAGGAAGTAAGGATACTTCTGGACTAACAGTTGAGTCGACATCATAAGAAATAATAGTTTCAGTCTGACCTAACAAAACAAAACAGAAACCGGGAGAGGTAACAGAGGATTTCCTGTCCGCTAATAGAGAAATAGAATTGCGGGAGACAGGGAGACAAAAGTAAACAAAACAACAATCATTGGCGTGTCCATTTAAGTCTGCACAAAAACCCCCACTAAATCAACTGGTAGCGTTACAGTCACCTTATCTAACAGCCTCTCGTCTCCGATCTTACCCCTTGATAGGGAGTCTGAGACGTTCAAGGCTGAGCAGAATTTTTTCCCTACAATATCAATATTGGAACCAATCAGGAGCGTTTGGATGTATTTCCATTCTGTATTGACCCGCATGTCTTTACTTTTCCTGTTCCAGATTGCCCCTTCAGTGGTTGTATTGTCTGTACAAACTATGAATTGTTTGCCCCTAACCGCCCTCATTTCTAAGGCGGCAATTATAAACCAATATTTGAAAAATATTCAGGAATTATTTAGATAGTTTTGAAATAGGCCCCCTATCTAAATTTTATTAAAAAATTCAATCAAATATTTTTGCAAAAAAGTTCTAAATAACTTACAGTTATAAAGCCCGCGCGTCAAGGCTGAAAAAAAAGGATAGCAACCCCACCAGGAGCCAAGACGTGTGGTTTTACTCAATGAACCCGCCTCACAACTCGTTGTCCGCATTTGCCGCTGTCTGGTATTGGCACCAGTCTCAACAGCAAGGGGCTTGTATCCAGGATCAGGGAGGATGTTTGGGTTGTCGGGGTATGAATACCAAGGAATGCCGGTGTTGTAGCTGTGGCCGGGGTAATTGTGGTCAACGGGGTATCCCCCATAGTCTGGGGGGCCAGACATTTGACAGGTCAATATCTCGCTGAGGTGGGCAACCGGATGGCTGATCAGGGAGCTGACAAGCGGTGATTCTGGGTGAGCCCACCCATTTATTCAGTTGCAACGATACAGCTCCCAAAGGGGTAGAGCTGTATAACTATTTGTGTACATATGGGCTGTAGACGTAGTGACGGTTTCATTGCCGCGCTATGCTATTTTTTTTTTTAGGTCTTTCAAATCTACCCTTGAGGTGATTTGAGATGCTTTTCGCAGAAAAAAATAACAAATAATCATTAAGGAATTGAGTGGAAAAGTTTTCAAAAAAAAACTCAAATAATTTTCAAATAATGTTTATAATTGCCGCCTAATAGCTTTAAGATCCCAAGGCAGATTGCAACTGTTTTCAGCCACGCAATGATCCCTTCATCAACAAGACCCTTCCCAGCGCCAGTCCACCTGAATTGCGCCCAACGGTCCATAACCATGATTCCAATCCCAAAGCTATTTGAGGCATCTCCTTACCAACCGACATTAGTTGGTTCGACGGAGGGTACCATACGTAAAGGGTTTAACTCCCTCAAAGTTGAACACCAACAAGTCAAGTCCTCCCTGGTGTCGTCATTGATAGGGCGTTTGGCACTAGTATTATGCCAACTCTTTATCATCCTGTACAGTCCGCACAGATAGCAACGGAGCTGTGGTAACACATATGAAATGTGGTTCAATCTCCCTACCAGGATCTCCACGTCGTTGAAAGAGAATTTAGCGTCCGGTGTTAAAAATCCCTTGATCTGTTCTATGCGTTCTTGTAATTTGTTGTCCGTTAACCGCACCGTCTTGTTTGCCCCGTTCCATAAGAAACCAATGAACTTTTGTTCGTTGGTAAATGGTTTATACTTTGTTTCATTAGTGAGCACCCCCAGCTCAATTGCTCTCGCCACAATCGTGTCCATATCCGTTGTTGAACCCTTCTTCCGGATGAACATATTATTGTCAACCCAATGAAACACCGTCACTAAGTCAACCTCCTTCAACATGATTTTCATGTCAGCTCGCCAACCAAATGATCCGCACCCTGCAACACTGCCAAACGCTATCCTGTTGTCCAACAACAAGTTCCCATTGAAATCCTGGAAAAACATATAGGGCCATTGATCCATGGAGGTTGGAATTTGGCGATAAGCTTTTTTGCAATCAAAAAGCGCTAATTCCACTTCTCCCTTGTACTTGCTGAAGAAAGAAGAAACTATTTTGAAGTCATCCCACGCAGTGGAGAAGTCTTCCTTGTTGACATAATGGTTCACCGACTTTATCTTGCCTTTGTGGGGGAACAAAAGGTCATTAATGGCTCAAATTGTCCCATCGCCGTTCACCACCACTCCTAAGGGAGATGAGCGGAAGAACTCAAATCTGTTGCTGACTTGTTCATGAGTATACAGACCAAACATGCATCCGGCCTTTATTTCTTTGGTGAAGTTTTCCCGGATCTTTTCCGCCGCTTTTAACAATGAACATTGATTGGGAGGCGTGAACCAGTGCATTGCTTCAATGACATGTGGTGGCACGCCCTGGTGAAAGCCAAATTCAAAACCAAACAGCACATCTGTGAATTCTTCCAGGAGATCTGCATTGATTAGTGCATCTCTCCACAGAGGGTGGTTCATTTTGCACTTTATTTGTGACGGCCACACAACACCATCATCCTTTACCGTGCTCATCAAGTCATCATCATGACTAACAAGTCAAATGGCAAACAAAACAAAGGAAGGAGATACAAACACAATCAACAAACAGGATAAAAAAGAGTGTGAGACGTTACAATTACATATAGTCAAGGAAATAGTTAATGGAAAGGAGTGTTCCGCACACAAAAGGAAATCTTGAACAAAACAGATGATTAAGGAACAAGAGAGATAATGAGAGGAGTGACACCTACTCATTTTGGCTGTCAAAGGACCTCTTCTGAGAGTTCTGTGGTCACATCTTGCCAAATCCTCCACGCAAACCCCTAAAGCTACCACCTCCACCAGCCCCTCCGTTGTTTGACCCTCCACCACCATTGTTTGAGCCACCAATGCCACCTCCATCATTGCCTCCAAAACTAGAACCGCCAGAATTGCTCCCAAAGTTGTTGTTTGGTTGAAAATTGGAGTTCAAAGTGCTAGGTGTTGCTCCTGCACCAACCTGCTTTGGCTTAGGCTTTTTTGGGGTGCCTGTTGTTGTATCCCACCCAAATCTGACGCCTCCCTCCACATATGGATTGTCTTGGAATGAAAGTTCATCTGCATTGACCGACGTCACATGGCAGATTTAAAGGACTTGAAAATCTGTGTGATTGATTGCACTAAAGGCCAGGACAGAACTGAGAAAGAAACAAGATCAATAAAGAAACCAAGATTGAAAAAGGAAGAATGAAAGAAGATATTGAAAAAGTAACAACAACATTAAGGAAAACAGGAGCTTGAAGAAAAGAAGGAGAGACGGGACAAGAGACCAAAGGAGAGGACAGAAGGACTGAGGATTGAGGACTAAGGAAGAGATGAGGTTAGTTTGGACTGAGGAAGATGAGTTCAATTGATGAGAGTCTCACCAGACAAGGACACAAGAGGTTGTGATATTGAGTTGAGAGGAGCGACGGAGAGAGAAAGACAATAAAGACTAGAAAGAAAAGAAAAGAGAAGAAAGAAAAAGAAGAAAAGAAGATGAGGATTGAGAGATTGGGAAAGGAAGATTGAGTTGTGAATGCGAGGTGAGGAAGTGAGGGTGAGAGAGAGTGAGGATTGAGTTTGAGGGAGTTGAAGGTTGAGGAGTGAAGTTCCTCAGTGGTTATCCCTCAACACTGAGAAAAGGAGGGCTGAGTTTCCA
Source organism: Puccinia coronata f. sp. avenae (assembly GCA_002873125.1). NCBI lineage: Eukaryota > Fungi > Basidiomycota > Pucciniomycetes > Pucciniales > Pucciniaceae > Puccinia > Puccinia coronata. Next base: position 12,099 of record PGCI01000530.1, on the reverse strand, counting down.
GACCTAAGTCTGTGACACCTGAGTCAACTGGCTGGATCCAGCCCGAGGACAGGATTCTAACAAGATTTGCCAGATGATGTGCCGGGACTTGGAGATATCTGAAACATGTTCAATACTGTTGTGTAGGACCTGATGATTGAATGTGTTTGTGCGCATGAGGATGTCATAGCGGAATGCTGGTAAGAATCCATGGTGGCTGCATAACTCTTTGCAGTTCTTTTTGTGGGTGTAAAGGTCAGATGCAAACCTTTTCAAGGCGTAGACGGTGAGAAGCGTGTTGTGCATAGACTGGTGATTGGCTTCCCATACCTTGTACGATTGGGTCCACTCTCTATCAAAAGGATGGCCAATATAAGTCAGACAATATTTTGTTGAATCATAAAGCCTGTTCCTCTTCTGAATGTGGATACATTGCACATCCTCTTGCCACTTCCTGTCAAAGATGGTGAGAGGGATGGTTCCGCAGAGTTTGGAGATGCATTTATCAAGGAACGGAGAGAAACCAATGATGGTACTGTTGGATATTGCACCTGATGCAAACGCCAACCCTTTCTCCATATAGGTTTCACCTATCTCACCCAAAGCTACTTGTGATGCCAACGGGATTGCTAATGGTGCCGTATGAGTTGAGTCAACGGCAGTGAATGTCAAATCAACGAGATCCCTTCCAGCCAATGCTGATGGAACAAGTGAGATTCCTGACTGGGCCACATGATGAGTTGGTCCAACAGGTTGGCTAGACGGGATTATGAAGGGAAGGGACGTGGCAGATGCAGGAGGGTTCTCATTTAAGAAGCTCATGAGGGTCTTAGCAGCCTCTGAACTGCCTCTGATATTGGCGTCTCTAGCCATCTTCCATAATACTGATTGCTCATCTTTGGATAAGGAACCTTGTGTGTTCAGAGTTGGGTTGAGGACATCCAACACAATGTTCTCTTTAGCAATTTCAAAGATGGTGTCCTTGTCATCTGAGGAGTCCACATCCCAAATGCGGTTGCATTCCGCACCTCCAGCTGACACTGAGTGTGTAGCTGCAGTATTCTTGCCTACACACGTAGAGAACAAAACCATGTGTTTAGGTTATTCCCTCTATTAAACTCCAAAAACAGAAGCCAAGTCTACCTTTTGTTGACTTAGAAGTCTTAGCCTTCTTTGCGCGTGAAGCAGTGTCACCCATAAGAACCGGGCCGGTTATAGGGGCCTGGGTATTCTCTTCAGAGGGTTGTTGACGGTTTAGCCCTTTGTCAGCCTGGGAGTCTGCAACTGGGGTGGCAATGGACAGTCCTTCTGCGCCAAGGACAGCAGCAGAAGCAGCATTAATGCGCTTGGAAGTCATATTGGAGAAAATAATAATTGGAAGGGTGGGAATCAGAAGGACGTGAAATAACAAATTTAAGGGCTTAAACAAATAGAGGACTAAAGTTGAAGGACTAGGCGACTCAGAGGACTAATGTGTATCCTTGTAGAAGTAGATGCTACTAAGCTTATCTCCAACAATACGTCTGGTTTGCAAAAAAGATATGAGCAAAAAAATGTGGAGTGAGGATTTAGTGATACAAGCGTGTGTAGGAGAAGAGATGAGGTGGACCAAGAGAACAAGTTGGAAAGACTCATAGTTATAAGGCTCTTTGCGAGCTTCTGGGCTGGCCTTTCCTGTGTATGACACTAGGTCAGCCCACTTAGGGATCAACCCGCTTTCATGGACTCCGGTCCAACTGCTTTGTACCTTGCTTGCCAGACCTCTAATTCATATGCTGAGTGGATGAGCTATTGAACTTGTGAAAAGTGTGGTATGAGTTATTTGGGAGTTGAACCCACAACCTCACGAGCTGTGAGAGTCAAACTCACAACCTCAACTTACATGAGTGATGCTCTAACCATTTGAGCTAAGTACACATTGCATAGAAATGAGTTTGAGGAGATGACACACATAATATGCAAGAGGTGGCATCTAAGTTCAATTAAAATTGGCATTGTGGTACGCTGCAACTGAGCAGACAATCTACTCTCAATATGAGCTTGAGCTTGGCAAAGTGTCGATGAATCTTGGAATATTTAGAAAGGTGGGCATAACATTTTCTCTGAAATTGGTATTGATTTGTTGAGAGCCTCTTGGCCGCTTCTAATTACCGGTCAATCTCACATACCACTAGGCCCAAACCTGCTGCAAAACTAGAAGAAAAGACTCCGTGGCACTAAATATGGGGATTAGGTCAAGTCACTTTTTACTTCCTTGCTTACTGGCAGTAAAATTTGGCTTGATTTGGTAGGGACAATGTAATTTAAGATGTATGCTTATATCAACTCTCTCAATCCTGTATATATAGTTTTTTTCTGGATTAGGCAATCACTTCATGCTTTTTGCTCACTACTTCAGTGTATCCTCTGTACCCTGGAGTGGAACAATTTATACAACTTTTTTGGCATTGGTTGAAATCTTACTGATCATGAGATTCCAAATTGAACTGGGCTAGGGTATTACTTCAGCCACAGGAAGTGATTTGTGAATTAAGGGCCAAATTTGTGTGTATTGGTGTGATTTGGGATGAGCATTTTTTGAAAATTTAGTTGACTTTCATTTAAATTTTCTCAGAGCCAACTAAAAGAAATCAGTCAACTAAAACAAATCAGTCCTCCCTTTCTAATGGTCAGACTTTTGTAGATCAATGCCAATGTTTATTCATTTCAGCAAATCAATTTGACAAATTCTTCCTGAAGTTACAGAATAAAATAATAGTGGAATTATTGAAATGTGCACTACTTAGTACCCCTACAGGGATCCCTGAACATCTGTCAAAGTCCCTCACAATTTGGAAGCTGATCTGACTGTTTGATTGAAGTTGAATGTCTATGGAGGACTTCCCTTGGGATCTGTAGGGTGCTACAGAGTCAAATCTGAGTTACAAATTCTAAATTATTTCACCAAGTTTTGCAGGGTGATGTAATTTTTGCTTGTGAATCTAAACAGTTGATTTTGAATCTAAAGATCTGACTCTGTAGACCCCTGCATAATTGAAGAGAAGTCCACCATCAAAAAAGCATCATGAATTCCTTGCACCAACCAAAAACTAATTGTTCTAGCAATGACTCAAAAATGAATCTCAGAGTCATGTTGATTTTCCTTCAAATAAATAGCCAAGAAATTGGAAAGATTAGCCAAGAAATTGAAAATATTCATCTAATGGAAGGCCTGGATCCAGTAGGAATTGTGGAGATGAAAAGATAAAATAACATATCAGCCATATCAACACATTAACACAACAAGATAGTGATACTCTCTTCATGTCCAATGTCATTTTGTCAAGAGTGTACAGTGCCCGGCAATGAATTTTTGAAAAATTTTATTGTGCACTGAGGCACAGCCTCAATTTGATCAACCACAGTCCCCAGCTTGACATCAAACCCAGCGAAATCCAGTCAACAACTCTTGCTTCTTCACATTGGATCAATATCAAATCCAGCTACTCATCCTTGATCCACCATTGAATCCATCTCAAAGATGCATAACCTAAAACAACCGTTGAATCAATTGTACAATTGATCAGCCCATGACCCTCACAAGACAACTTGACCGTGTCAGTATTTCATTTTTCACTTTTTTTGATTTTTTTTTCTCATAATCATTCTCTCTGTGTCTTTGAGTACACCTTCACTACAAGAAAATCTGCTTCAACTGCCATCACTTGACATGCAGGCTAGTCCCATCTTACTACCCCTTTTACTTCCAAGTTCATCCAAAGCAACTTTTCTTGCACAGTCACTGTGCACAATGCCCACACTGCCGGCATTAACCGCTGTGGTTGGACAGGCACTGTACAACCAAAGCACCTGCCGGCGGGTCGGACAGGCCTGTCCGATCAGTTCCTGGGACCGGTTGCACAGGACCAGCCGGGACCGGTTGGACAAATCTGTCCAACAAGTTGGCTCTTACTTTGGTAGGACAGTTCCTGTCCGACCACCGGTCAAACACGGCAGTTCGAGCGGTGCTCAAACAGCCGTGTTGGACCGGTTAATGCCGGCAGTGACATTGACTGTGCATTGAAGTTGTTTTGAAGCGTTCTTTGGGTATGATTCAAGTAACAGCAGAAGTAAAATCAAACTAACTGCATGTCAACTGGTGGCAGTTGAAGCAGATTTTTTTGTAGTGAGCTTGATTATTTTTGTCAATTTTTTTTTTGCAAAATTCTTTGATTTTTTTTTTTTTGGCAATGATCAAAAAAATAAAAATAAAAATCTTCTGATGCTGTGTGACATTTCTATCTATATCATCATTTAGGCAAGGTTGGTTTTCATCTTCACTCCAAAAATTGCCACTTTGATTGTCTTCATCACTGAGTTATAGTTCATTTTGTATTAATGAAAATAAATTGCCCTGCACTGTACAGTGCCTTGCCAGAAAGATCTGGCGCATCTTGTTGAAGTCTAGTAGACCAACCAACATACTTCAAGTCACAAGTCCTGGTTCAGGGGTACAAAATGGGTTCAAAAGAATGAATCTGAAAAAATAAATCAAAATGAAAACAATTTGAAATTCATAAAATTAGGGGGTATCAAATATGACCAAATCCACACTTATGTAATCACCTGGTCTTGACAAATCCACCATTTCCAAAACAGTTGATAAAATTTCAAAACAATTGCATTATTGCGTCAGCACCTATCAAGTATCAACTTAAACCCACATTAAATCTTGGGCAAAAACTCATTTTTTTGATATTTTTCCCGCAGCTGACAAACACTCCTGTGGATAAGCTTCCACGATTCAACTGCTCCAATTTCATTCCCTAGCAACAGCCGTTTTATTTGCACTCATCCGTTTGCTACTAACTCTTTTCACTCCTCTCAGAATAGTACTTCACAAATCAACCTCTACAAATCACACCATTCCGTCAACTCCACAATTGATTTTTTGCTAGTTCACCGACTCCTCAATCAACCGTTCTCAAGTTCAGTAAGCTCAGTGCTTGCCATATGCTTATCATATTGATCATCTTCTTGTAGGAACTTAGCTGATAATTTTTCTGTTTACCTGCTCCCAGAATCATGCCTCCCAAAAAAGCAATCAAGAAGAAAGCACCCCCCAAGAAGCCAACCAGGGGACAAAAACCCACAAAGAAAGCTGCCGAGGTTTCTACCGATAACGATCCAGCTGAAAAAACCACTGGCCATCTGAAGAAGGACAACTACCTTGTTATCATCGATTGGCTAAAAATAAAGAAGAATTATGATGCCTTCTTTGGAACAGGGAAGGCACCTCTTGTGGGACGACCGCCCAAAGGTACAATCAATGGATTTGAGCTGATGGCGATCAACCTGCGAAATCAGTCAACCTCCAAAATCAGTCTTAGTTCTAGGCAGATGAAAGATTGCTTCAACAGTTACAAAGACAAGTATAAGAAAACTCACACGCTATCCCTGGCAACTGGATTTGGACTTACTCCTGAAGACCGACAGACGGGCATCCAAACGATTGAACAGAAGCTCGATAGCCTGTGTCCCCATTATCAAGCAATGCATGAGCTCATGGGTAACAAAGCTTTTGTAAACCCTTTGTATAAGGTGGATGCTCAGAAGGATGTTGAAACCACCAACTCATCAGACTCTGACGACTCTGACAACCCTGATGACTCTGACAACTCTGACGAATCTGACGACTCTGACGACTCTGACGACTCTGACAGCGGCAAGGGCAAGGACGACTCTGACAACGGCAAGGGCAAAGACTCAGACATTGGTGAATTGGTAAGATGATCCGTTGCATTTACTCCTTTCTGTCTTAGATATACTGAGTTGTTTGGGTGATATTTTGCAGGTGGAAAACGTTGATAAATCTGTTGAGAGTTTTAATCATTATTGGAATAGACAAGAGAGCAACCAGGTGTGTTTTAACAGCTTTTATTGCCAACGTGATTTGATTCCAACCTTGCTTTTATTTACTCTTTTTTAGGGACACGATGACCCAGAAGGTCAAAACATGCATACGGATCCTGCTTTAGATCCTGATTTGCTTGATTACAACCCACAAAACCAACAAAGGCCGACAACTAGTCCCAATGATGTGCCCCAACAATCCTCCCAGCGCAAAAGGAAACAAAACACTCGGTATCACCAGCGCCGCAATGCACTCACAGCAGAAGAAAGGGCCCTAGACTCCAGCTCATCTGATGGTTCCTTATCATCTGAGGTGATTGCCCCCACGAAGTCACCAAAGAAGAAGAATAAGAAGAATAAGAAGAAGAAAGCCAAGGTCAGCCCCGATGCCAACAATCTTGCAACCCATCCATCTCCATCTAAAACTCCCCAAAATACTAAGGGCAAACAAAGGGCATCCAACTCCGACAACATCAACCCCAGGAGTCACTCCACTCCAGCTTCCAAGAAAAATAATGCATTTGCCCACTATGAGGAATATGCTTTGAAAAGAGAGGCTGGTAAGTATTTTTAGTTGTGATCCCTTGTGATATTGTCCCTTTACTGATTCACATGTGTCATGATTTCAGGGAAGGCTCAGGTGGCTCAGGAAAGCCTCGACTTTGAGATCAATAAGTACCAACGCCAGCTTGCAATTGATAATAAGACGGTCGAATTGGAGGAAAAAAAGTTCATGCGCTTGTCCAAGTTAGAAGAAAAGAAATGGGAACGAGAGCTAAAGATGGATGAAAAGAGGTTGGAATGGGAGAAGGATGAGAAGGCAAAGGATCGAACATTTGAGCTTTCCAAGCTGGGGACTTTGGCGGACAAAGAAAATTTGGGGAAGAAATATGAGCTTGTGACACAGTGTGTTACAAGTGGCAAGAGTACTGAAGAGATTGAACGTTTGGCTAAATTGTTTCAATAAATTTTATTTGCATCACGTTTATTTACTATAAGATTGAAAGAAAGTAAGAAATTTAACAGGATTGATCTAAAATAGCGCCAATATCTCTAATGATCCACTTTCTTTTTTCTGGATCCTTTTCATATACTTTATCTCTAATATTATAAAGGCCCTTTCAGTCTTTTTAGGAAGTTGGACAGATAGACCCATTCGTGTGTGTTGGTCTGATGAGGTTTGGGAGGGCAGAGTGAAATGAGAATAAGAAGTTGCTTTCCATGCACATTCCACTATACCATCAAAGCCTGTGAAGTCAATTCCACAAGATTCGTCGGGAAAAATGAATTGACCCCCCTTCACCTGAAGATTACGCTCCACAAGATTTCCAGTGTTCTTCTCGATGGGAATCCACATGACAAAGCTGAAGGGTGAAGCATCGGTACCCATGTGAGGTGTGTTTGCAAAGGCGCCAATGGTGAAGGAGAGATGAGAAGTGAAAGAGTCAGGATCCCTCTTGAAATGCGGTGCAAGGCCAGGAGCTTTGAGTTCTTCATGATGTTTCTTGACTTCATCAAAGAGTGGTTGAGAAACAGATTGGAAGCAATCGCCAATAAAACGATTGATTGTTGGAACATGAGTTTGAAGGTCTTCAAATCCAAGTTGATCCTGTTTAACTTTATCTGAAATGCCTTGGATGCCGACTTTGGTGTTTGCCTCAAATGCTTTCCGCCATCCAAGACTATACATTTCGCCAGAATATGCAGGGCCATTGCTTTTGTTTGCGTTTTGGAATCGTGTTTGAGCAATCAGGTGTTGGCTAAGAAATTCATATTGGGCTTTGAGGGCTGGATCCATCGCTGAGAAGGGATGAAATTTGATAACAGCAATCAATTTCTGATGGGAGGGATCGGCCCAGCAGATAAACGAGTCACGCATTAATCAAATCCTGGCGTTGGGGTTGGAGTTGGAGACATGTGCACGGATTCGGGTCTCGCCAGAGTATTTGATGTTTGATTCTTGATGTTTCTTGTCTCTTTGCTTGGCATTGTATTTCTGCTGTTTTTCTTGTTTTTTGGTGAGCTGGTTGACAGGAGGCTGAGCAGATGCATGTTCTTCTTGGGTATTCTTGGGACGCTGAGAGGTTTGGAGTTCATTATTGAGATAAATTTGCCAGTACACATCACATATAGCACAGCCATGGCGGTCAGCGTCTGATACAGCCTCTGGGATTGGAAGGTTGGGATGAGAGTGTTGGTGGCATGTGGGTGGGGGTGGGGCACAGGGGGCGGTCTTAGGTTTTGCAGGTTTAGATTGAGCTGGTTTACGAGCTGCCTTACAAGCCGGTTTACGAGCCAATTTACGAGCCGGTTTACGAGAGGGTTTATGAGCTGGTTTACGAGCAAGTTTACAAGCTGGTTTGTGAGGCGTCTTAGAAGGAGATGCATCAGATTCGGAAGCGTCTGAGAGTTTGGATAAGGATGATGAGCATCCCTCGCCATCTGGATCCGCTGCCTCCTCCACTCCTTGGTCATTGCACCTGTCCACCCCACTAGTCATCCATAACCGGTCTGAACCTTTCTGAAAGGGATGCCACTTGTGTGCATTACCAATCATACTGGGCCCATGACGACCGGCTACAGACTCCACAGCAAGGCTTCTGGGTGGACAACTAGAGGGCTTCAGAGGCCTCAGATTGTAGCGAGTCGGAGGTGTGAAGCTCGGCAAGTTGTTTCTGAGTCTCCGTTGGTTTGCTTGGATGGTGTTGGGGCCATTTGATACTAGATGATGTCCCCATCAGGGAGGGGAACAGCGGTTAGGTGTTAGTAACATGTTTGCTCATATAAGGTACAGGGATGGGGGGTCATGGCTTTTGCAAGACAAACCTGGAGGGTGTGCCAGGGGCCAGAGTGCTTGCAGCCCAGCGAGCGTGGTGGTAGCGGACAGAGCAGGCCCGGGGTCAGGGGGAAGCGCGGAGCGGGGATAGGCGGTGGCGGGCAGCGGGGCACGGCAGTAGAGCCTAGCAGGGGCAAGAGATGTGTGGCAGTGGGCTTGTTGGCTGGCTAGCAAGAGGGTGGAGGTGGCTTGCTCGCAGGCAGGTGGAGGTGGTAGGCAGCGGCGGGTGGGCTCCTTGGGTTGCTAGGAGGCCGGTGGAGGTGTCAGGGAGCGCTTGGCAAGCTGGTCGGGTCGCTAGGAGGTAGGTGGAGGTGGCTGGGAGCCGCAGGGCTCGTTGGGTCGCTAGGAGGCAGGTGGGGTGGCAGGGAGCGCAGCTTGTCGGGTCCAGGAGGGAGGTGGAGGTGGCAGGGAGCCCTGGAGCTCGTCGGTCGCCAGGAGGGAATTGGAGGTGGCAGGGAGCGCCTGGCGAGCTCTTTGGGTTGCTAGGAGTCAGGGAGAACCTGGCGAGCTTGTTGGGTCGCTAGAAGGCAGGTGGAGGTGGCAGGGAGCGCCTGGCGAGCTCGTCGGCTTGCTAGGAGGTAGGTGGAGGTGGCTGGGAGCCGCAGGGCTCGTTGGGTCGCTAGGAGGCAGGTGGGGGTGGCAGGGAGCGCCTGGCGAGCTTGTCGGGTCGCCAGGAGGGAGGTGGAGGTGGCAGGGAGCCCTGGCGAGCTCGTCGGGTCGCCAGGAGGTAGGTGGAGGTGGCTGGGAGCTGCAGGGCTCGTCGGGTCGCTAGGAGGCAGTTGGGGGTGGCAGGGAGCGCCTGGCGAGCTTGTCGGGTCGCCAGGAGGGAGGTCGAGGTGGCAGGGAGCGCCTGGCGAGCTCGTCAGGTCGCTAGGAGGCAGGGAGAACCTGGCGAGCTCGTCGGGTCGCTAGGAGGCAGGTTGAGGTGGCAGGGAGCGCCTGGCGAGCTCGTCGGGTCGCTAGGAGGTAGGTGGAGGTGGCTGGGAGCCGCAGGGGTCGTCAGGTTGCTAGGAGGCAGTTGGGGGTGGCAGGGAGCGCCTGGCGAGCTTGTCGGGTCGCCAGGAGGGAGGTGGAGGTGGCAGGGAGCGCCTGGCGAGCTCGTCAGGTCGCTAGGAGGCAGGGAGAACCTGGCGAGCTGTGGGTCGCTAGAGCTAGGTGGAGGTGGCTGGGAGCTGCAGGCCTCGTTGGGTCGCTAGGAGGCAGGTGGGGGTGGCAGGGAGAGCCTGGCAAGCTCGTCAGCTGGCTAGCAGGCGGGTGGAGTGGCAGACCTGGCGAGCTTGTCTGATGGCCAGCAGGCGGGAGGTGGTGGCTGGGAGCGGCGGGTGGGCTCCTGGGCTCGCTGGCAGGCAGGTGGAGGTGGTAGAGATCTGCGGGAGGGCTGTTGGCTTGCTCTCAGGCGGGTGGAGGAGGCAGGGAGCGGGGGGTGGGCTCGTCTTCTGGTTAGCAGGCGGGTGGAGGCAGCAGAAAGCGGGCGGGCTTGTCGGATTGCTAGCAGGCAGGTAGGTGGTGGTGGCAGAGAGCAGCAGGTTTGTTGGTTCGTGGAGGGTGGAGGTGTCAGAGACAAGTGGCGAGGGGCCTGGAAGTCTTGTTGGGTAGCAGAGTGAGTTGGAGGGGCAGAGATTGGTGGCAAGGGGCCTGAGGGGTTCCAGGAGGCTGCCAGTGGGTTTGTTGGCTAGCATCCTGGACAAAAAAAATGACGGTGAAACTTAGGCAAAGTGTGACAGGGTGATTGGGCGCAAAACACCTCGCAATCCATCATTGCTGTCTTCATTTTCCTGGCCAACCGGAGGTGCTGGTTCAGGTTCTTCTTCTTTGTAGAGCTCGTTCCACTGGTCTTTAGGTCTGCGAGTAGGTTATGTAGAACAACACAGCTGATGATCCATTTTATGGCTTCCTTCATCTCGTGACGGTTTCTGATTTGAGATCTCATCTCACGCAAACTAGCAAATCGGCCCTTCAGAATTCCAATAGCATGTTCAATCCGGACTCTTGATTGCGCTAGATGGTAATTGAAATCAACATTCTCCGGAATGAGTAGGTCGGCCCCCTTGTAAGCAGGTATCGTGTATTGATTACTTGGATAAGCAGAGTCAGCCAGGAGGAATTGGTTCTGATCAAAGAATTGTTCAGGCTGCTGAGCAAGCTGCATATTTGAGAACACATAGCAATCGTGGCATGATCCAGGATAGCCTGCAAGGTACGATATGAACTTCTTGTTGACATCACAAACTAGAGTGAGCGAAATGGAGTATCTGTTGAGAAAAGATGAAAACATCAGTGGCCTGTCTATACAAATGGAGGTAAAGAAAGCAGACTGCACCTCTTCTTACGATCAAAATAGTGATTGCCATCTATAGGAGGCTTTTGACTGAGCGGAATAGTTGTTCCATCAACAAAGCCTATACAGCCGGGGAAGCCTTCTTCTTGCATGACCTGAGACAATTCTAGTCGTTCTTCAGAAGTTGGCCATGATGCCAAGCGTGGGCGCATTTGATAAATAACCTTGGTGACCCGAGTGGTGTATAAATTAATCGTTCCATATCCAACGTGGAAGAGGTTTTTGAGTCGGAAGACAGCAGCTCCGTTTCCATTGGATCCTAGACGACATATGGCAACTGCAAGCTGAACTGATGGATCTCGTTGTGGATTCCAAGAGGAGTTGTAGAAGATGGGATGGGATTCAATCAGTTGGAGGAGGTTGAGAAAACATGGCCATGCCATTCAAAAAAGTTGGAGGAAGCATGATTCAGAAAGTCCTTGCATGATTGACAAGTCATAACGGGGATGGAATCGTGTTGTGGTTCCCCTAGCATTGAGGTATCGTTTCTGAAGTTTGGACCGGCAATAGGAATAAAATTCTTCAAGTTCTGAATCATCGTTCTCTGAGTCAAAAAGCATTATCATTGCTGCAGAGTTGACCGCTTGATGTAGTTGCTGGTGTTGAGACGGTGGTTGGCGCATGATTGGATGAGTGATGTTTTTTTTTGATGGAGTGAAAGGTTGACGAGTAGTGATTGTTGCAGGAGGAGTGATTTGTTTCAGGATGAGTGATCGTTTAGACTTTGTGAGGTGTGATAAAATTGACTTATTTGGAAATGATGGATTTGGTTGATAAACCTGGGTTATTTGTTTTCAAAACCCGTTGGGTTTTTAGCTACCCCGTTTCGGAAACCAGTCAATTAGAAATTGTGGATTTGGCCATTTCTAATTGACGGATTTTATTGACTGGTTTGGTCATATTTGATACCCCCTAATTTGGCTTGAGCGGTATCTGGGTTTTGGTGGCAGTGACCGAAATCCGCTTATATCTCCTCACCCCTTTGAATTTTGTTCTCCAAATTCCAGCCATGTGTAGCCACAGATGCTTGGATCCCTCCATCAAAAATTGGACC
>PGCI01000529.1:0-33892 GCA_002873125.1 Puccinia coronata f. sp. avenae | reverse complement strand
CAAGCTGTCCCGGTGAGCATGGTTTCCCTGCTCGACGAGACACCTTGGTGAGCAGGGTATACCTGCTTACCGACTGGCAAATGTCTGACTCTTGGTGAGCAGGTTCATACCCCTGTTCCCTGAAGTGTCTCCCTGAGCTGTTAAATCTCACAGAGACAGCTTGGTGAGCAAGAGTATGCATGCCTGCCAACCAAGCTGTCTTGGCAAGCTGGTATTCACCTGCTAATGTATGTGTTCAGCTCGGTGGATCTGGTTGTAATATATTGCACCTTGATGAGCCAGTGGCCACTGGTACCAGTAACTCAACAACCCATTTTGCTGGACCATGGCCCAGTGGCCCACTGTGTCATTGATGCCACAGCTGTGTGGCCTTTCTGAGTCACATGAATGGGGAGTACTGAAATGTATAAATACATAGCCCCTTGTGGTACAAAACTAGGCTGGATAGATAGCGTATAGATAGCTGGAGCTGGCCAGATGTCACTTGATAACAAGCGACAATAGTTTTTTCATGGTGCAGGAAGATGTTGTTTAATCACGCATGTTTTTATGGATTGAATAGGCCATTTCTTCTCCATGTACACTAGTACGTACCATTACATACTGCATCCATTTTTCCACCTGCTCCACTGTTTGGAAGTCAAACAATGGGGTTTGAATGTTCCAAAAAAAAATTTAATAAAGTGATGGTTGATTGTATGCTGTCAAATCTGGCAAGGCATGAGCACCACAAAAAATCAATTTCCCCTTGATTACAAGTGGCACCATGCAGTATCAATCCCTGCTCTGATGTAGCTTTAATTATAGTTCATCCCAATTACAATGGTGCCTTAATGGGTTGCAGGGGGCTGAAAAAGTGATGCACCAGGTAGATCCCAGATAACTTTCTGCACCTAGCTGCCACATGTCACTTGACATCAAGTGATATTTTTTTTTTTTTGTGGTTTCAAGGGGCTGTCAATCTGAATGGTCAACAATGACAGAGCTTCATTTGTGGAGGGGGCTCTACAGAGCCAAGCAGAAGTCTGTCTCCCCATATAACCATGTTATAAACAAACACAGCCCTAATTATATTAATGCAATGAAAGTACTCTAGGATGAATTCTAATGAGGGTGTTTAGGTTGAAGATATTGTTTCCATTAGAGATTTATGGCCAATTTTTGACATAAGATAAAAATAAAGAGGTAAAATCACCTCAGCAGTTCAATAATTCCAATCACGATATCATTCACGTAGCAAAAACCGGAGGCTTCAGATTTCTTGGTGTGATGGAGTCCCCCCAAACAGTTGATTTTGAAATCAGATGTGCCTGAGTTGAGTTTCCAAGAGGCCATCAAAATTGCCCCCGCATATTGTCAACAGAAATCATATATTCCATCAATCATGGGGCAGTCTTCTCCCGTGTTATGTTTGCCTTGATGACTTGTCATCTGGTTACTTGATTTGGGAGATGGGGCTCAAGAAGCGTTCTATCTCTCCAACCAAGTATGTACGGTCTCATTCCACAAGTATAATGGCGAGTTCTTCCCCGGCACAGGCACGATTGACAAATTCAGATACGGGCTGGGCAAGAACTTCAGCTTCAACCTGCCCCTCTCAGATGGAATCAACAACAAAAGCTATGTGAGCCTGGGGAATTGAGAGTGTATGTAGAGGCTGGGATATAGCCATACATATAGGATAGTTCACAATGGAGATTTTTGCAGATGAAGAGCCATTGTACAGTGCCTCGCCATATAAATCTGGCGCATTTTGTTCAAGTCTAGTAGACCAACCAACGTAATTGAAGTCACAAGTCTTGGTTCAGGGGTACAAAATGGGTTCAAAAGAATGAATCTGAAAAAATAAATCATATTGAAAACTATTTGTAATTTATGAAATTGATTTTGCTTATTGCAGATTTTCAAAAATCTTTAATAGTGCTTGGAAAAATCCAAAAAAATTTGGAGAGTATAGCCTGAGATGTGAGGGAAATGATAATAAATGAAAATTTTTGACCAAATGAAATATTGGATCACAGTGGTCAGCAAAACAGAGACAAAATTGGAAATTTGGTGCCTTAACCCCTTTTGGGACTCCCAAATGCCTCACTCCACAGTATCCAAAAAACCTAGCGGTAAATTTTTTGAATTTTTTTCATTCTTTTCACATGTCCAGCTGTGGCCTCCAATTTTTTTCAGGATTTTTCAAGCACTATTAAAGATTTTTGAAAATCTGCAATAAGCAAAATCAATTTTATAAATTACAAATAGTTTTCAATATGATTTATTTTTTCAGATTCATTCTTTTGAACCCATTTTGTACCCCTGAACCAAGACTTGTGACTTGAAGTATCTTGGTTGGTATTCTAGACTTCAACAAATTGCGCCAGATCTTTCTGGCGAGGCACTGTACATTAAGGCCCTGTACCATTTGCTTTGGGTGATTCTCAAAGCGGGCTCTCCACATTCAGAAACAGCGCAATTGCAGAACACACTCTTGATTTGCGCATGCAACAGAATTGCATACCAGATATGAATGATTGTTGTGTGTGTTTGTGTGAGCATGAGGTGGGCGAGAATCAGATCCAAGAAACAGGGTCAGACCTATTTCTAGGATTGCTCGTTTTCATGGAGAATCGCTCCTTGGATTTCCCCAGAAACTGGTGCCTATGGTACGCGTTTCTGGGGAAAATTGATTCTCACAAAAAAAAATCAATAATCTGCCCTAGGAACAATTCTGAGGGCCCTATGGTACGCACCCTAAGTTTTCTGCTTGCCAATCATAGCCCAAGTAATCCTTCACAAACAGTGCTTACATAGCGCAGAACATGTGATTCTTCATTTTCTGAATGAGGTTTTTGAGTCTGGACTGAAGATGAGACAATTGTGAACCATCCCAAGGCATTTTTTTTTGTTCTTTACTCATTGACATTTTCTGGAACACCCTCCACACTGATTGACAAGACCCATGAGATGAGCTTGCGTACCCAGCGGCGAACATCAGATCATAAACTGTATGATAGTGACGATATGCACTTGTTTTTTTGGTATGAGCAGAATATCGATTGAGAAAAAATTATGGGGCAACCTAAGAGTACATGATATTACATAATTCACTGTCTTTGTATCTACGCCAAGAAAAGAAAATAGTTCCTGCAGGAAAATGGATTCAAGCGATGAGCGGTGGTAGCGTCTATCCATGAAGCGCTTGCCAGGGAGAAGAAAGAGGATCTGCTCATTCAGTTTGCATGCGGTCGTCGGCATGGCTAGCTGAAGGATGCGGCCGCGACGCGTCGTCTTTTGATTTGTCCACTGCAGCAGCCGCAGATTGGGTGGTGGACTTGGTAGTGTAGGCGCGTTTGCGGGTAGGGTTAGTGAGGCCGTAGTTAGCTCTCGTGCGGGAAGCAGGCAGGGATTTGACGGCAGGGACAATGTCGGGGGCGCCGGGGGGAAGGGGGGCGAGGCCGCGGGCGTAGTAGGGGAAGTAGTCGATCAGGCCGGTGGAGCGGGCAGGATGGGGGCGGTCGTCTGGCGCCTTATCGCGCTCCTTCTCCATCATCTCCTCCTCCTCCTCGAGCCACTGCGACAGACTCGGTGGGATCAGTTGCATCTGGACGCTTGGCGCACCATGCATGTACCGTAGCCGCTCTAGAATCCCTATCCGTAGACCCTCCAGCGTCTTTTTCGAGTTACTATTGTCCACCTTCGTCACCAGATTCACATGCAGGCGCGGCTCGTCCTTGAAGATCGAGTCGTACGGCGTCGACGGAAGATGGTTGGATATGCTCGGGCAGGTATCAGAGACCAGCAGGGAGGTTTCGTACGTCCAGCAGCGCGCCACGTTGCGCGGTGTGTATCCCCCTCCACCCAGGACCATGAGTGGGATGCGGAACGCCTTGATAAACCGGACACATTCCCCATGCGCGGCAATGCTAATGTTGAAGCCACCCAGTCGATCTCCACCGAGCGAGTCGGCCCCACATTGAAGTACGATGACACTGGGTCTGAACGTGGTGATGATAGGCTCCATCACCGACCGGAAGAGGTTCACATAGTTTTCGTTGTCGATTCCATCCGAGAGGGGCAGGTTGAAGCTGAAGTTCTTGCCCAGCCCGTATCCGAATTCGTCAATCGTGCCTGTGCCGGGGAAGAACTCGCCATTATACTTGTGGAATGAGACCGTACATACTCGGTTGGAGAGATAGAACGCTTCTTGAACCCCATCTCCATGATGAATATCGATATCGATATAAAGTACTCTAGGATGAATTCTAATGAGGGTGTTTAGGTTGAAGATATCGTTTCCATTAGAGATTTATGGCCAATTTGTGACATAAGATAAAAATAAAGAGGTAAAATCACCTCAGCAGTTCAATAATGCCAATCACGATATCATTCACGTAGCAAAAACCGGAGGCTTCAGATTTCTTGGCGTGATGGAGTCCCCCCGACCAGTTGATTGTGATATCAGATGTGCCTGAGTTGAGTTTCCGAGAGGCCATCAAACTTGCCCCCGCATATTGTCGACAGAAATCATATATTCCATCAAACATAGGGCAGTCTTCTCCCGTGTTATGTTCGCCTTGATGACTCGTCGTCTGGTTACTTGATTTGGGATCTTCGCTTAGACGTATGTTATTTCTAAGATGGTATTCCCAGATGACAATGTAGAATTGGTGAAAATATATGTGTAAGCAGAATGATGTCAATGACTGGGTCGGATGGTTAAGGGAAAGGAGAGAATCATACCTCTCCAAGAAATCGAGGTAAGAAGAAGAATGGAAAGATCCTAGTTCTTCGCGACTTGCCAGACGGGGGGAGTGGTATTCCATGTGATGATGTAGTCCGTAGCCGGCGACGAGATGGTTGAGGATGGTGAGTCGATGAGGTTTCATGGGATGCCCTTTCTAGAAATAATTCGAGATATTTCAATCAAGTCGATCATCCGTCCGGCGCATATTGAGAACAGCCAAATTTTCTGTAAACTATCAGCTCTACATAGTGGAACCTTTCTTTGGCATGAATAAATGCTCATCAACAGACCCCGAAGTGGTAATCTCCGACGCCTTTGGGGAAGTAGTAGGATACCCTGGCTGGGGAGTGAGCCTGCAAAGTCAAAACCGAAGTTCGTTTTTTTTTTTTCTTTTTCAATATTAAGTTGTTGTTTTTTTGTAGGGTGATTGGTCAACGAACCCTGACTGAGGGTTCAGCGCTCTTCCATGATGGTTCCTGTTGCTCTGCGGCTGAGGTGCTCGCTTGTGGTCTGTTCGGTTTGAGTGGGTCGAAGTCGAAGAAGGACGGTGTTGCAGCGAAAGTGGGCAAGTCCATGTTTGTTGTTTGTTGTTATTGTTGTTTTTTTTTGGGTTGTCTATGTAGTGCAACACTATGTAGTCCACTGCAAACATGCTTCCGTCGGGAAGACCAGCACAGCGGATATCTCAAAGCGGTCTTCTGGGCGTCGTCCTGCGCGATCTGACCAAGCGAAGACGTCATCGACGCTCTCAGCTGAAAACAAGATGAGTCACCACTCACAACAATTAACCAACTGAATTCCATCCGCAACTTAAACTGATCACTGCCAACCATCGCAAACCCAAGAAAACCCCGAGAACAGATCACCAGATTTTCCCCGGAAAATGCCACCCAAACAGTGAGTCCTCACTTCAGCATCGACCGTAGCGTGACTGGCTTTGAATGTATGATTTCATGTTGATCCATTCTGTAGAGATTGGGAAAAGTGTGAGCAGCCATAATTCAACAAACTGAACAACTTGATTCACTCACAATTCTCGACTGAAAGCTGAACCAATTCTGTTTTTTTTTGGGGGGGGGGGGGATATCATCTCAGCAAAAAAGACTTCAGACGATATTGCAGCCACAGATGACATCATTGCGCTGGATGAAGGGGACATCCAACTGTTGAAGAACTACGGGCAAGGGCCGTACGCCCGGCAGCTTCGCACGATCGAGAAAGACCTACAAGATCTACAAAAACGGATCGGAGAGAAGATGGGTGTGAAGGAGAGTGACACGGGCTTAGCGCCGCCGAATTTGTGGGACACGGCGGTCGACCGTGTCCGCATGAGCCAAGAGACCTCCTGTCTTCAGGTCGCACGTTGCACTAAGATCATCCGCGCCCCCGATTCCAACGCCGCACCGGACGACGACGCCTCCAGAAGAACTGCCAATGGACGCCAACCTGCTAGTACGGGCGCTGGCAGAACTCTCCCCGGAGCGGGTATGTCCCGCCCCAATGCCGACGAGGAGGATAAGTACGTAATCAACGTCAAACAAATCGCAAAGTTCGTCGTCGGTCTCGGGGATCAAATGGCCCCCACAGATATCGAAGAGGGTATGAGAGTTGGGTGAGTCTGTTTTTTTTTATCTTCTTCTTCTGTTTTTTTTTTTTTTTTTTTTTTTTTTGCGACATTTGGTTAACATGATTCTCTCATAACAACAGAGTCGATCGCAACAAATACCAAATCCAAATCCCGCTTCCGCCCAAAATAGATCCTTCAGTCACCATGATGCAGGTAGAAGAGAAACCAGATGTGACCTATTCCGATGTTGGAGGCTGCAAAGAGCAGATCGAGAAGCTCCGAGAAGTGGTCGAGACGCCTCTGCTCAATGTGAGCACTTTCCCCCTTTGTAGCCCCTTTTGACCTCCACGCATATTGACCAAGCTCCAAATACGTGTTCACAATATCCGAAGCCCGAGAAATTTGTCGCCTTGGGAATTGACCCACCCAAGGGAGTGATGCTCTTTGGCCCGCCAGGAACGGGGAAGACGTTGTGTGCGCGTGCGGTAGCCAACCGTACGGATGCCACCTTCATCCGAGTGATTGGGTCGGAGCTTGTCCAGAAGTACGTGGGCGAGGGCGCGCGAATGGTCCGCGAGCTGTTCGAAATGGCGCGTACCAAGAAGGCCTGCATCATCTTCTTCGACGAGGTCGACGCTATCGGCGGCGCTCGTCATGACGACGGCCAGGGCGGTGATAATGAAGTTCAACGAACTATGTTAGAGCTCATCAACCAGCTGGATGGCTTTGATCCCCGTGGTAACATCAAAGTGGTTCGTCTCAATTTCCTTTTTTTTTTTCTTAAAAAAAAAAGAAGAAGGGCGGATCAAAAGCTGATCTACCAATTGCGCTCATTTTTCAGATTATGGCAACGAATCGGTAGGTCTGATTGAAGACATGAGCGCAGTGCAAGTTTTTTTCTCAAGATGCTTTCTTGTTTTTACTAGGCCCGACACACTCGATCCAGCGCTTCTGCGGCCGGGGAGGTTAGACCGACGGGTAGAGTTTGCGCTTCCGGACAACGAAGGGCGGGCGAACATTCTGAAGATCCATGCGCGGTCGATGTCGGTAGAGCGGAACATCCGATACGAGCTGATTGCGCGCTTGTGTCCGAACGCGACGGGGGCCGAGCTGCGCTCCGTGTGCACCGAGGCCGGCATGTTTGCTATCCGCGCACGCAGGAAAGTTGCTAATGAGAAGGACTTCCTCGACGCCGTCGAGAAAGTCATCAGGCAAGGTAGCAAATTTAGCTCCACCGCCCTGTATCAAAACTATGTGCGCATATCCCTCTATCTCCTTCTCCAACTTGCTACCCATCCAAACTAAATCCTTTCTCTGTCTCTGCGCCTTCTTCATCCCAGAATTGAGCTTTTGCGGGCTTGTGGAAAGTCATGGTCGGCCTCATTGCAATGTAACTCTTAAACTCGCGTCTATCCTCAAATGGATCTGGAGAATTTTCTTCTCGACTTTGCGTAGTCGTATTGGGTGTCCACGCTCAGCCCAACGTCACCAAGTGACAGAAGTATGTGAGGGCCAAGGAGGTAGTGCCTACTTTCTTCCAGTGAGCTCTGAGGTGGCAAGTCCGCATGCGTATGAAGAGGCATGATTTCTCTGCAACATTTGCGCGCATCCGCGGAGTAAGAAATCAGCTGAAAACCCGGTAGCCATCCAACATCCCCAATTGGCTATCCGCACGGCACCTGGTCCTCCAGGAACCGTGTCACCAGCAGTAATAGGCAATAATCATCCTTGCCATAAGAAAGTTGACATTCATCGGTACATGGCAGACGCCGGGCAGTTTCTGCAGAACAAGAGCCACACAGTTTGAGAACCATCTTGCTGAGCATCTTTGGTCCCCCGTGCCCATGCTGTACTGTACAATGAATAAAAAGATTTGTGATAATACACCTCCTGCCTGAAGACGAGAGTCTTGTCTTCCGACTGTTACCACACTAACTCAAGCCAGCATACCTAAAAAAGCTCAATTTAATAGCTTCCTCTCCCAAGTACAGTGCCTTGGCAAAAAGATCTGGCGCATTTTGTTGAAGTCTAGAAGACCAACCAAGATACTTCAAGTCACAAGTCTTGGTTCAGGGGTACAAAATGGGTTCAAAAGAATGAATCTGAAAAAAATAAATGAAATTGAAAACTATTTGAAATTTATAAAATTGATTTCATGTATGGCAGATTTTCAAAAACCTTTAATATTGTTTGAAAAAATTAGAGGCCACAGCTGGACATCTGAAAAGAATGAAAATAAGTGAAAAAAATTTAAAAAATTTACTGATAGGTTTTTTAGATAGAGTGGAGTGAGGCATCTGGGAGTCCCAAAAGGGTTTAAGGCACTGAATTTCCAATTTTGTCCCTGTTTTGCTGACCACTGTGATCCAATATTTGATTTGGGCGAAAAATTTCCATTTAGTATCATTTCCCTCACATCTCATGCTATACTCTCCAATTTTTTGCTATTAAAGGTTTTTGAAAATCTGCCATAAATGAAATCAATTGTATAAATTGCAAACAGTTTTCAATTTCATTTATTTTTTCAGATTCATTCTTTTGAACCCATTTTGTACCCCTGAACCAAGACTTGTGACTTGAAGTATCTTGGTTGGTCTTCTAGACTTCAACAAAATGCGCCAGATCTTTCTGGCAAGGCACTGTACAGTGCCCTACCAGATGTTCATGGCCAACTTCATTTGATCCCCAATGCTCAAAACATAAGTTTGAAGTCATGGTGGGTTGGCTAAATCAATATAGAGCATGGTTTCAAGAGAATGAATTATCACAAAATAAACATTATTTTTATTAACAAACAATTTACATGTTTTGTCATATCCATTGACAGTCTTTCAAAATCTTTAATAACCTTCCCAAAAAATCAATCAAAATCACTATGGGTAGTATGGCATGTGAAAGAAATGAAAAAAAGGAAAAAAAATGAAAAAAATGAAAAAATGCACACCAAAAACTTTCCAATCTTGGGTGTGTGGCCAAAACCATCAGAAATGTATATTTTGCTTGCTTCTAGTGCTAATTAGGACTGGTTAATGCCCAATCAAAGCTGAAATAAAAAAGCCTGAAAGTCATTTTTTATCCATTTTTCATTCATTATCATTTTTCTCACATGTCATTCTACTAATTCCATTTTTTTTTCTTGATTTTGTTGGGAAAAAAAAATTAAAACTTTACCAAAATGAGAGAATACTGGAAAATATAGTATAAATTTGAAGGTGATAAAGACAGATCTGATTTCTTTATATTCATTCTTTTGAAACCATTCTCTATAATTTTGCCAATCCTCCATGACTTCAACCTTGTGGGTTGAGCTTTGAGAATCAAATGAAGTGGGCCATAAACATCTGGGAGGGCACTGTACATAGTTGAATATTCTGTATGAATTTTTGCACATGAATCGATTTCTCTTACCCGCCATCATCTAACATTTTGGTTTGGTTTAGACAGATGTTGAGCAGATTTGATGGAGGGGTAAAAATACCTGTCGTGTCATATACAACGGGAGGGAGCGCTTGCGGCAGGGGACGGAATTGGTAAGTTTGCCACCGATTGATCCTACCATTTCTGATGTCAGGTGATTGGGTCCTCCAGAAAAGGGATCTCACCCGGTTATCCATATTCAATTAAACTGGTAAGGGCAGATAGGGTAAGTATCAAGAAAAATAAACGGCAGCATATATATGTATGTGAGCAGGGAAGGGGGATATGTGTGTGTTTTGACAGGGGAAGCAGGAAACCGACACATCCGTTGAAGTGTACACGAAGAGGTAGCAGGGGCCTGAGTCGACGACAGCATGCGTTGTGTGAGGGAGAAAAAAACAACAACAGAAGGAAAGGACAACCAGTATATGTATGTTCAAAGAAAAGGCCATAATCGGATACACAAGATGATCAAGCGGGGATGAATAGATAAGAAAAGTGAGAATGTGTATGTACGAGGAAAGAAGGGGGACACCGTTTTACTACTGGCTGGTGGAGAGACGCTGTTGCTGGTCAATCAGAAACGACCACAGGTGCTCCGCCTCTTTGAAGTCGTGGTCGATCATGCTGCATAGCCAGTACGAGTCTTCTATCTCGTTCAACAGTCTTTGGTTCGCCGAGTTGGACTCGAACGATTCTGCCCAGTCATTCCAAATATCGAATGCTTGTTTCTGTGCATTTTGAGAAAGAAAAAGAAAAAGAAAAGGAGAACATCAATATTATAAGAAGTCGTTTTGTTAGTTGCTGGTGTGACGGACCTTCCACGTTTTGAAGCTCTGTGCTTCGATCAGAGTCGTGGTGACTACCTCTGCACCTCTAAAGACACCCCAGGTGACCGCGTTTGTTTCGCTGGGTGCCATGTTAGTGCGGATCTGATCCTGGTTACAGTTTCCGGCATAATAGCGTAACTGCGCAACGCCCTCTGGATGGTTTTTGTTGTATTCATCTACGGCCGAAAGAAGGCCCTCGAGATGGGATTGAGGGATAAAGAATTCCACAAATGCTTTTTGGTAGATCCGTCCGCCTGCCGGCCCGAATCCGACGACTGAGTCCAACGAGTCAGCGCCATCGATGGCCGGCTGAGAGCCGACAGTCCACCACCCATTTTGGTTGAGCCTGACGAGGAACGGGGTGATGGACGAGGTTTCGAGAGCCAATGGCTCTTCCGACCATGGTGTCGAGGACAATTTCCCAGTCGTGAACGCACAGAACACGTTGGTGATATCCTCGAGCGAGGTGGGGGTACCCCAAAGGGCATGCACATCCGTGGTCAGATGGGAAAAGGCGCTGGTCAGGCTGGAGCTATACCCTTCCCGCAGGCCAAAAGCTGGACTCCGCTGGTCGCCAAATCGGCCATTGGGGAACTCATCCCAGCCTACCGAAAGACCGCCTTGGACGAGTTCGGATGTCCCAATCGTCACGCTAGGACCCAATAGAGGCTGGCAGTTTTTGATCCCTTGAGGTGACCAACCCAGTTGATTGACCAGTCGAGTGATGCTCCGTTCTAGATTCAACGTGCATAGATGGAATGACTTGAACCCATTGACTTGCAGGCGTTTGATCATTTGCGTCGAAAGTTCTACCCCGAAATCGCGCACCGCTTGATCGTCCCCCTTGATAGGAATCAACTTGGCGTGAATAGAATCCGGAATATTGGTTTTGCATAGCGCAGTCAAACGTCGAAAGCCATCATAACTTTGGATGGGCATAATGCCCGGAATTATCGGAACATTGATTCCTAGTATTTTTAGATCGTCAAGTAAGCCTAGCAGTTCTTCACTTTTAAAGAAAGAAAGATGCGCGCAATAGTGGACAAAGGAAGATAAAATGGCGGATGGAAAGAAAAGGGAAGGGTACCAGATTTTCTGCAGGCTTTGACCCAGTTTAAAAAAATGTCGACATCGTAAAACAGTTGCGTGACGACGAAATCGGCGCCAGCATCCACTTTTTGTTTGAGGTAGCTTAATTCCTGATCTTGGTCGAACTCGCTTGTTCCTTCGGGATACGCAGCTACGCCGATGCAGAAATGGTCCTGGTGCTCTTTTCGTATGTATTTCACCAGATCTATCGCGTGTTGGAATTCGTGGTCCGTGGGGAACCAGTTTTCTGTCCCTCGCGGCGCATCCCCACGGAGAGCTAAAATGTTGACAATCCCGGACTGTTTAGCTTGCTAGCATTTTTTTTTTTTTTGTGTTGCAACCACAGGATAAAAACATTTTTTTTTTCCTTTGTTTAGTATTTTATTGCTGCTTAAAGAGAAAGATGGACCAACTGACAGTGAGAGTCTGATCAAGATGATTTCGTTGAATGTTGGTACATGTGAGATGCAGACAGGCGGGGATGGAGAGCTGATCTTGAACCATGGCGGCGATTTCCAGGCTAGTGTCGGAGGTGGACCCACTTGCGCCCCAGGTGACATGGGCACAGCTCGGCTTGAGATTGGCCATCCTTTGTATCCGGGCATACAAGTTGGACAATCCATCGATAGTTTTGGGTGGAAAATACTACTAATTGCAAGATAGGATTCTTCAGTGATATATTCCTCCCTATGCGCTTGTGGAAGCAGAACACTTACTTCGAAGGTGAAGTACACCTCGTCCTCCTTCAGGCCTGCGATCAGTTCGGCCACCTTTCTCATCGTGTCTTGGCTTGGCTGGTTGTGGTTCTTGTTGAGTTTCTAAATTCTCGTCTGCTTCACCGGATATGGACAATAAAAAAAACCGGGTTCAGAAATCTAGCTACAGAAATCACAGCTCCTGTCACAGCTCCTGTCACAGTTCCTGTCACAGCTTCTGTCACAGACCCTGCCCACCCATCACAACATACGTATCATGTATGTATCCGCCCCCCGGAGCACACTCGAATCGCCCACGATCCGCGCCACCGCCATCACTCATCGGAGCACGGCCTCTCTGAAGAGTGAAAATATGTACATCTTCCACCGTCCAAGAAATCTTGCACGTATCATCTTATCTTGATGAATGATAAGAAGTAAAGCAAGTTTTAGAAATCCATTCCAGGTTAATGCTTCTTCTAACTCGACCAATAAAGTCCTATGTATTTACATTCACTTCGTGGTGCCCCCCACGGACTCTGATCTGGAGTCCGAACCAATCGGCGCAATGGGGCAAGTGTCCGCAAAGCGCTGTGTGCTGGTGCCGACACGGACATGGGATGTCCAGGACCATAGCCAAGCGGTCATCGCGCGCTGCTCCTGTCTGCAAGCCTCAACAACAGCTGCTTCACCACCCGACCGCAACCGAGGTTTGGGATTCAAAGTACTTGATAAAGTTTCTCTCTTGCTGTTCAATTCAAGTCAAGCATGGCTAATGCTCGGGTGGTACCGTGCTCTTCATCGTGTCGAACTAGCCTCAAACTCTGAAATGTAACGAGTTTGACACCTACAAGGTGGCTTTGCGAGCGGCAAAACTTTTGCCGCCCCTGCATGTACCCAGTTGACCTTGCACCACCTTCCCTTGAGCCTTGAGGTGTTTACTTTCTGAATGCCACTTCGCGAGCCAGGCTATATAATATGTACGAGGCTTGCTACACCAAATTCATCAGGAGTCTGTCGCCACTTGTGCTCTCTCTCCACGTCGATCAACCCATTGTACTGAGCTTGTCCACAAATACAATCGTTCACTAGAATTGGTTTTGATCCCACCTTTTTGACAGATACTCCCCTAGTACACCATGAAGCACAATTCAATGTCTAGAATCTCCAGCGTAGTACTTCTCTTATCCTTTGTGCTGGGTTATGTGCTGGCTGCACCTCGTCTTTTCATGACACCAGCCAATGGGACACCGGCACCCGCCGCAAATAGTCTCGTTCGTAGAAGCATGGGAGGTGCAGCACCCGTTTCTCAAAGGATGGACCGCAGTTTACCCCCGGAGCGGGCCCCAACCGAAGAACAATTAGCAAGGATTCGCCAGCATCTCCGGAACCGACCCCCCGGCGAAGCCTTCACCCTTCACAATGATGGAAGATTTGAACCCAGAGTGAAAACCCCACACCAAATGGCACACTACGGCGACAAGAGTCTGGTCTTTAACACTGAAGATGAACTATTGTATAAGACCCCTTGCTGTGGTTGCCATAAGGGAACTTGTGGAGAATGTGGCACGGTTGCGTGCCTTATGTGCGCCGACGTTTTGCTTGATCTTCCGCTTTGTATGTGACGGATGCTAAATATATGTATGTAGTCGGATCTGATGCGGGGGAGGTTCGGTTAGGTTCTTGGGTAGCATGTCGAACTTTTCTTCTTCCAGTGCGATCAAATCACATCCCTCCTCACCCATTGTGAATCACATGAGGTGATAACTCATTAGCCCAGACAAGTCTTGGATGGCTGAGGCTCCCCTCAACACAAACGCGGATGTAGCTATTCAAGTTTGCTTTTCTGGCAGTGAATATACAACATATGTTAGATATACTTTCTCTATTTTGCTGTTGGTCAGACAACAGAGAGAAAATTATTGAGGATTATTGCATCCATCTCAGAATAGAAAAAAAAAAAAAGCCTGCTAAGGGTGTGTACCGTAGCGCGCAGAATCTGAGGATTCCACTCGGATTCCAATTTTCTTGGTGGAATCCTGGGATTCCAGGAACCCGCGTCTGCATGACCAGTACCAAGATGGATGACCGGTATTGGTCATGCATCCATCTGGATGACCTGTACCGAGATGGATGACTGTTGTTGACCGTCCATTGGAATGACTGGTATCGGTCATCCATCTGGATGGCTGTCCAGCTGAGAGCACACTCTCTGGATGATCAACATCAATCATCCAGAGAAAACACTCTTTGGATGACCAATACGAGTCGTCCATGAGAGTAAGCACTCCGCTGGATGTCCAATATCGGTCATCCAGAGAAAGCACCCCTCTGGATGACCACTATTGGCCATCTAGAGAACGCGTCCTTATGTTCATTCTCTGGATGACCGGTGATTGGTTATCCAGAGTGTGGGCGTTGTTGGGTGGTTCTTTCTTGGGATTTTGTGGTACACTGATTAGAAAATCTGGGTTCCTACAACCAGAGAATCCACGGAAAATCTGTCTCCCAGACTTTTGCAGATTTTGGGCCCGCGGATTCCTAGACCTGAAAACCCGGAAAGCTATGGTACAGACCCTCATAAAAGGAAATAATTGAAAAAGTAATATGATGCAGAAATGCTTCTGGGTCGGGTTTTTCCTCTGTTAAAACAGGCAGGCAAGACCTGCACTTCCGAGTTATGCACTGACAATCCGAGCCGGTCGGCGCAACGCGCAAGACCGTATGCGGAGGTTTGGGAGTTGGTGTTGCGCTCAACTGGGAGCCAGCAGTGATGGTGTGTGGAAGGATAAATGCATTTCACACATCAGAGACTGAACAGAAAAAAAAAAAGCAAAGAAAGAAAAGAAAAGGAAAGAAGAAACAGAGAAAAGGTGTGATGCGTACCTGGGAGCCAGCAGTGATGGTGTGTGGAAGGATGAGGAAAGCATCCTTCCACGTCTGCTGGTCCCAGGTAGGCACAGGGACCTGTGACATGCGTCTGACATGTGAAGAACAGGTTGGAAGCACACGGAAAGAGAACTGATAGAAAGGACAGGAAACAGAAATCCAACAGTTGGGGCTCTTTCTTGCTGTTCAAGTTCCATAAATCCAGCATGCTCTTGCTCGGGTAATACCGCAATGATCTGTTTGTATGATATAAAGCTACATGGCCTCAAACCCGGAAATGTAACGAGTTTGACACCCCTGCCATTCAACACACTACGAAAACGCTGTCATCGCGTGGTTTTGCCGTCCCCGCGATGAAGGCGTGCCCCACTCCATTGGGTGTTTCTGAAGGCCACTTCGGGCGCCAGGCTATATAATATGAGCCTTGCTTCGCCCAGTCCCACTATGTAGAGCGGGAGTCTGCCACCACTCGATCTTTTTGCAAGACCTTCAACCCATTACACTTATAGTTATTACTCGACATACGCTCAGAATCAGCTTTTATCTTTTTTTTTTTTTTGATACATACATAGGCGCTCTCCTACTCCATGGCGCCCCAATCCATGTCTAGGTTCTCCAGCATAGTACTTCTCTTATCCTTCGCAATGGGTTGCGTGTTGGCTGTACCTCTTTTTTCCACAAAACCAGCTCATGGAGCATCAACACCTTCCGCGAATAGTCTAATTCGTAGAAACACGGACGGTGTACCACCCGCCCATCAAACAATGTGCCGCGATATACCGACGGAGGATCTAGCAACTGGCACGAAATTAGAAGGTATCAAAAACTATGTCAACATCATGGGCCCACCCCCCCGTGATCAGGTCTATCTCCTTCACAACGAGGGCCACTATACAAAAAGACCCAAATCCGAAATCGAATTGAAACACTACGGTAGGAAGACTCTGGTCGTTGACCCAGATGGCAAGGTGTTATACAGGAAGTCACCCACCTGTCCAAGTTGTTGCGTCACGGACGCTTGTGCAGAAAGTACTGCGGATACATGCAATTCCTGCGGTCATCTTCTGCTTCTGACCACGGCTTGTGTCTAAGATGCTGCTTCATGAAAGTCTTGTTAAAAGTCGGATCCTGGGGAGATTCGGGGTTTTTTTAGTTAGCATGTTGCGCCGCCTTTTTTTTGTATATAGTCTACGTAGCCGACCGGATTTCTTTTCCTCATTCCAATGCAACCAAATCACATTCCCCTCACCAATTTCGAAACCGAGTCTGCTCCGATGGCTACGCTCAACATACATACACGGGTGACGGGGATGTACCATCCGAGTTGGCAGGTTATATATACAAATTACATTATGAATTCTACAATCTTTTTCTCCACTTTCTCTGTTTTGCTGTCGGTCGTGGGAGAACAAGAAAATTATTGAGGGTTATTGCATTTATCCTCAGAATCTGAAAAAAGAAACAGAAGGTTTTTACAAAACGTTCAGAGCGTTCTTCCGTCAAGTTGCAATGGACTGACTAATTAAGGATGACAATTTAACACCATGAGATAGATTTTCTTTTCATACCGAACATGCGTAAAACCAATGTGATCTAACTGACGACAGTTGAGGTTGTCAATGATTAAAAACAAATCATTGAAAGAACAACACAAGCGTGAAGCAGCTGTGTGAAGTCGGACGGCTAAACTAATTGACGGAAGAGGGGATCAAGCAAAATAAGAACCATTCATCAATCCACTCTTGCATCGATGTTCACCTTGTAACGGTGTTTCCCTACAACCATAGTGAGAAAATTGGGGGCAGGTATGAGCAGGTAATTTTATTTTTGAAGGGCAAGGCTGTGATATAAGAATATTAGGACGGTTCACGTTGGGTTATTTTTAACCATGCTGATTTCATCATCAGCAAGACTTTGATATAGATCAGCAGAGCATCAGCTGACCTGTTCACGTTGGAACTGGCTACACTGTCCCCGCCCATTCCCGCAATCACCAACCTGCCTTCTCTTTGCTTTCAAGTTCCATCTCTCGGCTCCCCTCAGCTCCCTTCCGTCATCTTTTATACATGCCTTTCCGAAGAACCTCAACTCATCATCAGCAAGAACTGCTCCAAAACTTGTTCTTCCCGTCGATGATCACATTGGACAGTGACATCGATTCACAAATAACTCACCAGAAAAACACTCCAGAACAACGGTGGTGTGATCTTTGATTCAGCGACTCAACCAACATCTCTGAACTACTTGAGTTATCAAGAACCGAGAACCTTGCTCAAAATTAATTGGTCAACAAGAGTTTGAACTTGCGATGGCTGTAAAGGGTTCCTCTTCTCCGATTGATTTGTTCCCCCTCTAATTTCCTTTTCCTCTTGTGCTCATCTCTCTTCTGTTTTGCAGAGGACCCATCTTCCAGTCATCTCATAGTTTGGCTTCCCATCTTTCCAGGCAATTAGAAATCGCGCGGTTCAGATCTGTTCCTGAGTGTGCATCTAAGAGAGAAGTAAAAAAACAAGTATGTATGTACCATGAGAGGCAAGAGGAAAGAAAGTTGTATTAACCATGAGAGCAAAGAGCACAACGAGTATCTTTCTGGCAAGTGCATTTGCCGATGACGTGGAGAAAGAAGTCCGAGGAGATCGGGCGGTGTGAAGACATCAGCAGACGGGGGGATAAATGTGTCTATGAAATGTGTTATAGATGCACTGTGTATGTCACAGGTGGCTAAACCTTATTTGGGGGTCGTTAAAATTAACCCAAGGCTTGCTGATTTGGTGCCAACGTGAACCGTCCTATTATGCGTAGGTTTGGAGATTGCTTCTTCTGACTTGGGCCCCGGTTGGCCCGGGCAACCTCTTCTTTACAACTTCCGAGTCATCATTCCTCTTAAGAAGTGAAGCAAGTTTCAAAGCATGGCATTTTCAGTTATTTTTTCTTGCTGTTCAATTCAATCCAAGCATGGCACCTCCATCCGCTTGCAGGCTGATATCGCAAGGACCGGTCGGGATTTATTATGTATCATCATCATGGAGCCACATACACCAGAGCTAGAATCGAACCCTGAAATGTAGCAAGTTTCCCCCCCCCCCCCCCCCCAATAGGCCACGAGAGCGGGTCTAGCCCACGTGAGTCTGACGCCCGATGAAGGGGTCAGCATCTTATATCGAGCTCAATTTGCACCACCCTCCCCCGAGCGCCCTTTTTCTGAACGTCACTTCGCGCGCCAGGTTTGTAACAGGCTTGATTAGCTCCTCCGAATTCACCGGAGCCTGCAGTCGCTTGAGCTCCTTATGAGACTATCAACCCATTTTATATCTAGCTTATTATCGACATACGTTCAGAGCCAGCTTCCATCTCTCCTTTTTGATAGGCGCTCCCCACCTCCATGCAGCACCAATTGATGTCAAGACTCTCCAGAGTAGTCCTTATCTTGTCCCTTGCGCTGAGTTGCGTGTGGACCCTACCCAGTCCCTCCATGACACCATTTCACACCGGGACACCGGCCCCTTCTGCAAATGAAATCAGAGAAGCTTTCCAACAAGTATCTGCAAGCGGCCTTCAGATGCGACCGGGACCCCGTAGATACCTGGAACAAATAGCACCCTTTCCTCAACAGATGGCCCGCAACAAGGAGACCGACCGGATCCCAAGCCCAGATCAAACCGATGCGATCAACGAGTATCTCAAAAACAATCCTACCGGCCAAACTTATATCATCCACGAAGATCTTAGCTTTTCAAAAAAGGAGAAATCACAATGCGACCTGCAATACATATGTGGCAAGACCGTCGTCGTTGACGACCAAGGCTATGTGCTACACAAGTCCCATTGCTGTCATTGTCATGGGGGTTTGCATCCTCCTTGCACTTGCTGCAATTGTGCAGAATGTGCGATGGGTACGTGCATCACGTGCGCTGGGATTTTGGCTGTGGGTGGGGTGAGAGTTGCATGCCACGTTCTGGCAAACCCAATGTAAAGTCAGGTAAAGTCTCATGACATGCACGCGGCCGCCTTCAATCAACCAGGATCATACTGGATCATACCATTCCGCCTTCTCCATAACAAACCTTTCCTTTCTTTTTTGTGGCATTTCACACACCTTAGAGCCCCAATCGAGGTCAAGTTTTTTTCTTTCAAAAACAATCAAAATGAAGTATTGTTAAAACATACAACAATTCACATCCTTAGAAGATGACCCTCTATGCCAATAGTCAAAAGCTTAAATTTTTGGTTGTCTTTCCATCTTGTTATATACATATCCTGCTGAAAGAATACCTCTTCCTGGTTTATACACAAGACACTAAAAAACAATTTTCATAGAAACTAGTATACATTCAGATAAATTTTTGCTTGCGTCTGAATTCCTTGCTCTCAATTGGCTAATTTGCAAGCAATTCAGTGTTTTTTCATTGCTCCCATTGACCAATAATGATCAACAATCAGGGGAACATTTTGTTATGACTTCATCAGTCACTTTGTACACAACACAAGCATGTCACAGCTCAGGCACCCTATGAAGGGGGAGGACAGGCAACACAGGCCTTCCTTATCTTGAAATCAACTTTATAGATCAAGAACCTTAGCAGGGTCTTCCTCTCCGGAGACCAGTAGCAACACATTTTTAAATTGATTTATGAATAGCAGATCGAATTGATTCCAAAAAAAGCTTTGGTATATACTGTTCAGAGAACCACAAATGGAGAGCTTTCACCATGCAAAATCAATGTTCACTTGATATATTAACAAGTGAAATCCTGTAGAATTGATCCCTGCTCTGATGTAGCACTGGTCCTAGCTCAGTCAAATTACAGTGGCCCCTTTGTGTGTTTCAAGGTGCTGACACAGTGCCACACTAGATAGATACTGGATTTATTTCCAAACATAGCCACATATCACTTGATTACAAGTGATCATTGTTTTGTGGTTTTGTTTGTACTTATATTATGAGTCTGTTTCTAGAATTTGGGTTTTCTTTCTTGTTTTCTCATCCTGTTTCTTATTCATTCTTTATTTTTGATGCTACACTTCCCCAATTAGTCCACCAACCTGCTAGAAAGATATATTCAAAAAAAGTATTTCAAAGGATTGAACCAATAATATACTCAACCCTCTCCACAAACCTACTAGCACTTTGAAAAAGCTATTCTTGGTTTTTTTGTCATGAATCACAGGGTTTGATCCAATTCCTGGACAGGATTGAAGTTGTCATGCACTTTGAAAACTGTAGCAGATTTCTGGAAGCTGGCTGGGTCAAAGGATGAACTGAGGTCAGCTGTCATTTTGGGGGAAATTTATAATTTAAAGGGCTATCAGCTGAAATGGCTAGCTAGATAAAATTCACAGTGGATGAGGTATACTTGAAGGCTTTGGAGGGAAGTTGGAAATTGAAGGGTATCAAAGTCTTCTCCACTGCAATAAAATCTGGCTCAACTGCCACCAATTGACCTGCAGTAAACTTCCTTTAAATTTTGTTATTCCTTTCATCTTACTCAAATATTGCTTGAAACCAACTCCAATACACAGTCACTGTTCATGGTGCACAGTGAATTTGCAATAAACATTAATTTGGATTAACATGGGAGTACAAAAGGGAGTAAATATGATCTGACTCTGAGTCATGACAACAGTTGATTTCTTCAATATTCAATGTAAGCAAAAAAAGAGAGTAAGTATAAAAGCAAGCGTAGAGCACCTTGGTTAAATCAGGCAGCCAAACTCAGAAGAAGAGGAGAGTGTAAACACTACAAACATTTGTAATTTCACCTAAAGAAAAAACTACTGTTTGGGTTAAGCAAAATGTTAACTTTTTTCAACAAAATGGCTCAGTAATAAAAATTGAGCAAAACTGAGCATGCTCAGCAAAATCCCCCAAAGTTGCCATAATGAATAAAAATCATTTCTGCTCAGTTTCTAAAAAAAAAAAAAATTGCTGAGCATGCTCAGTAAAGCTTATTTTTCACTTCTGACCATTTTCTGTAAAATTGGGTATATGTTTTGCCCATCCCAATTTTACATTTTCTTTCTGGGCAGAGTTGCAAATGTTTGTAGTGAAAAAAATCAAGATCCCAATCAACAATCTTACCTTGTAACTGAGCTTTTAACCTGCTATTGTACTGGGAAAACTAGAGGAAGGTTTGCACATAATTGAGAGTTACCGGGCGTAGGTGGAGGTGGTGAAAGTCCACTGGAGTGTTGCTGGCGCAGGAGCGTTGCTGGCGGTGATGCGCTCACAGAGTGGGTGCTAGGGTTCCTTGCTACCTTATCACAAGCCTCTGGTACTGCACTTCAGTGGGCCCCGCGGGGCACAGGGCCTCTTTGTAGGAGAGGCTTGTAAATAAAGTGGACAAGCTTGCGTTATCAGTTTTGCCATTTTGGTGGAGTGTTTTTTTAAAATGTAATAGCTCCTACACCTCAAATCCATTTAAGCTGCCCCAGAGCCAGATTGTAGAACTCAGTTACCTCTTTCCAATGGTCAAATTTTTATGGCCTCAATCCCAATGATTCTCCCTCCATAATTTTTTGAAATTAATAAAATTATTTTTTTTGACTCCTTGGATAAACACCATCCTGTCCTTGTAGTTCCAGGATTTTCTGAAATTTCATCTGGATTCACAAGGACACAGGCCCTCACAGGCCATTCTCTGTGCAGCGACTACTATTCCTTTGTGAAAGGTTGTTTCAGGGTTGGAGAATTGGACAGATCATGTAAACGGATGCATGCAGGATTTTCATACAACAAGTGTCAATGGTAATAGTTTTGAAATCAAATACTTCCTGATCAAATCAATATAAAATACAATTCCAGGGTTTGATTAAAGGCACTACATTCATTGGGTGCACTAGGATCTTGGCTACAAACCCATTGAGACAGATTTCTTGTCAAGATACTTTTTGATTTTTCAAAAATAAAAAACAAAAAAGGACCACAAAAATATTGACCTGATACAGCTAAAACTTTGACGTAATGTGTGAGCCTCTCTTGTGGAGAGCGTCCTGCAGGGATGCCAGCTCATTGGCCAATTTGGGAGCTCAGGGTTGGGAAGGACCAAGGACAGATCAACAGTTTAGATTCAATCAAACACACCCACCAAATATTTTCCCCTCCCCTGACCAAACCCCAATCTTAACAATATTTGCAACCCTCCACTGAGTTTCATGCCAAGTCCATTTTTCTGGTACTTCAAGCTGGCCACAACTGTATCTAGAGCACATGACCCAAGGACTTGATCCTAGGCTATCAGCCAAAAGCAATCAGGCCCTTGGGTATTTCAGTGATTCATCATGGTGTAGTTGACCGGTAGTTCCCTCATTTGCGCAAGGCGGCAATTGATTTGGTCCCACTGGGACATGTTGCGCGATGCATCCAAGACATGGTTGTGGATGGTTGTCAATTTGAGGAAAGCAAACTGCGTGCAAAGCAGCGGGAGGAGCCAAAGGTGTGCATCAACCCCATTATCTGACATGGTGGTATTTCCCCCCATGAGGTGCCTCCAGAGGAGTCTGGAAAGCTTGTCAATGGGGGGGAAGTACAATGCCCGGACAGAAATTAGCGGCGGGGGGTTGCACGGACTTTATGTCAGCAGTGTGTGCGCACCACTCAATTCTGTTTGAGTGTCAGCACCCCTAGCAACATCTTGTCAGCACCCATAGCAACACCTCGTCAGCCCAGAACAGTGATTGGTGAAAGAATTGAAATGCACATTCAGAGAGTAGGATTTTCATTTCCACAGTTTTGACCCTTTTCTTATGAGCAAAGTTGAACTAACTGTTTTTTTCCGCTTTGTATTGCTTTGTATTTTGAAAGCGACTAGTTTTTTTTGGAATGGCGCGAACGGTCAATAAACATAATCGATTAAATACTGAAAAAAAGGCAATTATTGTTGGGATGATGCAGGCAGGCTCAACAGCGACCTGTGTTTCAAAGAAACTGAAGCTCCCAAGACAAATGGTATTAGGAGTCTTCTCTCGTTATAAGGAGCAAGGTACCGTTGAAACTACCCATCAATGTGGACGCCCCAGAAAACTGGACGACCACAGCTTACAACAGCTGAATTGTGAGCTTGCTTCGCGAATCAAAAATCCAAGTTGGGTGAGATTGCCAATCTCATTTCGGACAATGTCTCCTCGCGTACCATCCAACAACAAGCACATGAGCTAGGCTTCCACAACCGAGTGGCCGTGGAGAAACCCTTTGTGAATAGCAAACAAATCGAAAAACGACTTCAATTTGCTTCTGAGCATCTCTCTTGGACGATTGACAATTGGAAGAAGGTTTTCTGGTCCAATGAATCCTTGTTTGAGGTTGGGAAGCTCTCCAAACAGACAAAGGTCTGGCAAAAGAAAGGCGAGAAATACAACCCTGAATGCCTTCAACCAACTTTCAAAAGTGGTCGCACATCAACCATGGTTTGGGAAGCCTTTTTCAACATCACCAAAGGCCCCTTAGTTTTCCTTCCCCCCAAGCAACGAACAGCAAAAGATTTCATTGAGAATGTCTACCATCCGCATCTTGTCTCATTCCTTCAAAACAAAGACCCGGAACATCAGCTGATCTTCATGGAAGATAACGCCCCGGTGCATACGGCATTGGCAAGCCACAACTTTAGAAAAGAAGATAACATTCACAAGATTGAAGATTGGCCACCTCAATCACCTGACCTCAATCCAATCAAAAATTTATGGAAAGTCTTAAAAACAAACGTTCAAGAGCTCTACCAACCTCGGTCAACAGAAGAAATGAAGGCTACACTTCAACTCGTTTGGGACGCCTTACCAGAAGAAATCCTTACCAACTTAGTAGCATCAATTCCCAGAAGAATACAAGCTGTTATTGATGCGAAGGGAGCCCCAAAAAAGTGGTAATTAGTTTTTAATTTTTTTTTTTTTTTTGATTTTTTCTCTCACAATCATTCCTCCTAGGTCCTCCCCTCCCCCATCCCCATTTTTCCGTATTTTTCACGCTCATAACAAAGATTTTTTTTTGCCTGTGTCTTTGAAAATTTTTCAACGGACCCCTGTTTTTATTTGGATGTTTTACAATGCAGAATCATTAGCAGCTGCTTGATGGCTACACACTAGTATTTTTACTTTTTCTGAATGTCTAGCACTTTTTTTTAAAAAAAAAATTTGAGCTGCCGCTAATTTCTGTCCGGGAACTGTACCCGGGGGGGTCATTGGCATTCATCCCAGTCAGGAGCACATTTTGTGCCTTGTGACGGACATGCTTTAGTTGGCTCTTGACCTGCACGACCACATGGGCAATGGCAAGTTGGTTGTCCAAAAGGAACCTTGGGAGGAGGTTAGCATGCTTGAATGTGGGTGGCTGCAGTTCTAACTGCACCTGTTGACGGATGAAAAGTTGTTGGTGGAATCAACATCCTCATGAATTTCAGGATACTTGAGAGGCTCACCATCACCAAGTGGAACAGGGATCTCTCCTGTCAGTCTCTGCCATAGGCCTCCAGTCCTTCATCAAGCATAGACTCACGGGCTATTTGGCAGATGTAATCCTGCGCATCCCAAACATAGTTTAGGTGTCTTGTCAAGGTCCACGCAATAGACAAAGCGGCGCTTTACCTTAAAGAGTCATGGATAAACATGAGTCCAAACCTGTTCCTCATGGGACAAGGGGGACACGGGATTGGGCGCAGTGGGCGCAGGATGTGGTTGGGTTGGTCCTGTTGTGCGCAGTAATCTGCACTATGCATAATGCATAATCCTGAAACCTAAACCTAGATTGTACTTGCCACACTTTCTCCATTTATACTTGCTTTCAACAGGAAGATTGAAGACCAGGATCAAATATCAACGGCTTACATTCAGGACCCATTGTTGAGGCTTGGAACAAAGCCAATCCGTTAACTCAGCAAGCTCAAGATCACAGGTAACCATACATATCAACCCAACCGCACGAACCACTATTGATCAATGGCTACTACTCAAAATTAGATTCTTGAAGGGAAATTCAGGTTCAGGAGGAGTCAAGAAAATAATCTTCAAGTTCATCACTGCAAGGTACCTACTCTCTCAGCTAATTATTCCCTTGTTCTTTTCATCTCACCTCTCACATTAACAATGTTATTTCTTTCTGTTTCTTTTAGTTTTTTGTTGTGTAGTTCATTAGTGTCTAGCGTATTGCGTTGTTGTCTGTTTGTTGTTATCAGCTATTGGTTTTATCTGTCAGTATTGTGCTATCTAGTTATCACTTTGATGTTTCTTGTGTTCTGTCTCTGATGTGGTCGTTTTACTTGTTCTATTCATTGTTATTTCTGATTTATAGTCTACTACTACTGGCAAAATAAAACATCTACAACAAAGAGTTCACTTCCAACTTTCCAGGTCCGCCGGCCATGAGCAAGGTCAAAGCGTCAAGTCTCTTGATAACTGCAGCATTAGTGCCTAAAAGAGCGGCAATCCTCTCTTTGTTGGTCATCTGGCAGGCTCAAGGTAACGTATGTCATCAAGTCAATCTGGTATGTAGTCAAAGAAAATGAATACATACCCTTTCTAATTGGGTTTGTATTGCCTCTTGATTTCCTTCAACCCCAAGAAGGGTGAGCATGAAAATTTGGAGCCTGGGGTTGATCTTGTGCCCATTGTCTGACTCTTCCTTGTTGGGAACTTTGGGCACGCATTTGGGAATCTCAGCTTCTGAGCTGGGGCCAAAAGGGTCTTCAAGAACAGCGAGTATTGTTGTGCGAGACGGGGGCGCAGTCCCAGTAGTTCTTTTGCCATGCCAGCTAGCACTGTAAATATCAAACTGGTCTGATGTCCAGCAAAAAAAAAGAACACTGTGAGCCATAGGATAGAAGTTGATGATAATAGGTTAGGAGCCCATGTAATCAACAGAGTCGTTGGGGGCGGGGGCACTGTGGTTTGCCGGTGCTGTTGCGGGGGTGTTGCTTGGGCGGTCAGAAGATTGAGAGCAGAATAAAGGGGTATTGGGAGCCATGAAAGATCAGGGCCTGCTGAGCGCTGGGGTTCCAGATGTGGGGGAAGAAAGACGGGGGAAAAGTTTCCAGCCAGACATGCTGCATGCATGTGGCCCATCGACACTGGGGAGTTAGCCCTAACCATTCCCCAGCAAGTCTCACTATGACTGCAGCACAATTTCTGACTATTGCTGCACAAATGTCTGCCTTGTTCTGGAATGGAACAAGGGACCGCAGGGATGGGTGAAGGCCTGGTATGGCAGTAGTAGGATTGGTATTTTCAGGTTCAATGGTGTAGGAGGCATGTAGGAAAGTCCTTATAAGACATGCTTGTGGTGTATTGTCTTGGGGCTGCAGATCAGTTCAAGATTCTGCCAGTGCAAGGTTGGAATGGGTATGCAGGGCTATTACTTTTCCAAAGGATGACAAGAGTGCAGATGTGCAAGAGTGACATTCAAGGCAACATCAAAAGGTAACACAAGCCACAAGAGGAGTGGAGCCGCAACACGTGACCAGTGAGGATGCACACAAAAGGGAAGATAAGGAGAGAGCTCAAGCTTTGTCCCTCGCGGCCGTCCATGCCAACGCTCTTGGGACAGCTAAGCATGATAGCCGCGCAGGCCTGGGGGCAAAGCCAAGTTTGTGGAGCTCCTGCTCATTGGACAATTGGAATTATATCCAGTGCATGATTGTATGCTTGACAATATGTTCTCGCGTATGAAGATCTTCCTCTCCAATCCAAGCCATCAGAAGGTAGGCTTCCAATCCAATCAAATCCTGGGCGGGGGTTGGTGGGGGTGGGGGGGCAGTGGCAGCCACAGGTGGGCGGTTGGGCGCAAAAACGGCAGCAATGGCCGGGACGGCGGCGGTTAGATTGTTGACAGGGGCTCCAGGAGCATCAGGTCATTGGACCACCCTAGTGGTTGGCCTTGGAATCACCACTGTCACGTCTGGAGATATTGTTTGGGCCCTTCCTGAAAACATGAACACTATGTTGGAAAAGGCCTTGCACATATCCACAAGAGGGCCTTGCAAGGGGGGATTCACCGGCTATACCCCCAGGTGTAGAGACTCATGAGCACTACAGTTGATTGTGTGGCAGGACACTTATGGGATTGGGTGAGGCATGTCCAGCCCTTGGGTCCTCAGGTGCATTTGGTGGCGCTGGGTTTGGGCCAATGAAAGTATTTTGCCTTCCCCCACCAACCATACTTCTCTCCCCAATTGTCAAGGCTGCAAGATGGAAGAATACAAGGAGGAGGGCGCTGCAATTTTACGGCACATCTGGAAGTATCCATGGTGGAAAGGTGGGGAATTTGACCCAATGGCAATCAACAACCATTGCATCCCTCAGAGCCAAACTACCTCAAGAACGGGTGCAGGCGTGACCCAAAGGCCCCACCATGAAGCATCCAAACACAAGCAACCTATTTTGTAACCAGTGCCACTGCAGGGCCAAATGGCTTGATCAGCTGTACCCAACCCCGTCCCTCTGCAAGGAAAACTGGCTTGAATGGCTGGGCCACCTTGAATGACGCTGGGCAACGCTGTGGTGAATGATTGGTTGGTTGGCCAAGAGGCTCGCAGACTGGATGGTTGTGTTACTCCCAAGATTGTGGTGGTTGAAAGCAACTCAAGCTCAACAGCCAGTACCTGTGACTCTTGTGTGGACCAAGCCCATGGTGTCAGAGTTCCTCAACCTTTACTCATGCAAGGTGGTATTTGCACAAAGGAGCAACACTGGCTTCCCAGACTCCAGCCACAAATCAGTAGCCCGCCAAATCCGCATGTCTTACCCTGCCGTTGGCCATGTGAAGGACACTGAGATATTCTAATCAAAGCTAAGGACTATGATGCCATGGTGGCCTGCAAAGGCAAGCATGGATTTATATGGAATGCACAGACCTGTGAGGTGACTTTGTCAGATGCAGTTTGGAACAAATATTTGCAGGTCAGGTCAAATAGTGGAACATGTTTCCAAGGCTTAGTGGAGGACTTCCCTTTGTTCTGGAAACCCCTCCAGAGCTAAATCTGCAAGGATAAATTGCTCATCTTTGGGGAATCCCCGTGGAGTTCTGGCTCCCAAATCTACACACGCCTTCCAAAGGAATCATTAAATCCCAAACTTTTTCAATGCGCAACCACACACTCTTTCACCTTTCCCAGTGCGATACCAGACAATACCCACCCACCCACAGTCCCACCCATGCAGCATCAATCAACTCCTTCCAGCCGTCATGCTCAAACACCAAGGGACAGCTGCTCAAGATATTGGACGCTATGGTAATCAAGCTGCTCAACTGAAAACAACCAAGCCGCAACGTTGTGGTGGTGGTTGTCTCTCTTGATCTCAAGGCTACAATTCCAGCGACTGCCACAATTCCAGCAACTGCCACAATTCCAGCGACTAATTTTTTCATACCCATCCTCTTCATGACATGCTGGACATACTCATTTGAAAAATATCTAACCTTTTCTTGCACATGTTTAGATCACTTATTTCTTTCAAGCAAACATATCACTCTGTAGCAATCATGACTCCATTTTTGCTTGCTCTCATGAAATGTTCTATTTCCTGGCCATTTCTGCATCACATTGGTATACACTATCCCACAAAGGAGGCTGGCCTGCAACTGACCTGCAAATCACACATTGACTTGGCAAGCACATAAACTTGTTCTCCGCGGAAGGCGAGCAAGTTAGTCTTCCTGTTGAGCTTGTGTAGACCAGCTTGGAGAGCAGGTTGGTCTACCTGTTGAGCTGGTGTACACCAGCTTGGCAAGTGTCAGAAAAGGATGGCTCCACCGGGACTCAAACCCGGGTGAGACTAACTCTAGGAGCCTGCTTTACCACTAAGCTACAAAGCCACTAGCAGACAGATTCAAAGTCTGACATGCTGCCGGAATCTGGATGCTCTATTGGCTCCAGACCCCACCGGTGGGCTCATTCCCCTGCAGGTACGCACGGCTCATTGAGCTCGAGACTGTAAATCTGTCAGAAAAGGATGGCTCCACTGGGACTCAAACCCGGGTGAGACTAACTCTAGGAGCCTGCTTTACCACTAAGCTACAAAGCCGCTAGCAGACAGATTCAAAGTCTGACAGCAAGCAGGTTATTCTGCCTGTCAAGCTGGGGTACACTAGCTTGGCGAGCAGATTAGTCTGCCCGTGAAGCTGTTTTACACCATCTCAGAGAGCGGAGTACTCCTCC
Source organism: Puccinia coronata f. sp. avenae (assembly GCA_002873125.1). Taxonomy (NCBI): domain Eukaryota; kingdom Fungi; phylum Basidiomycota; class Pucciniomycetes; order Pucciniales; family Pucciniaceae; genus Puccinia; species Puccinia coronata. The sequence continues at coordinate 4,532 of PGCI01000529.1, read as the reverse complement.
CATTTGTCAGAATGATGGTCTCGGCGCTAACAATGCTATTGACACATTCATGCACACATTACGTAAGTAATTGTATGAGGTCAGCCCATGTATCACATGAGAGACTGACCCTGTTTGTTTGCCGTTCCCAAAACCACCGCACAGGTGAGGAATTGAGGATGCACAAGCAAGGCACTCCCAGCCACAACCAAGGAACCGTTATGGACCCTGACCACCATGATGGTCAGGGCCAAAGCAATGCGACTTAGGAGGAATCATTCCAGGTAAGCACCCTGAATGATCAAGAGATAAAAGGCAGGCGCAAAGAGGGGATCTAATGCCCTGCCATCAACTTTTCTCCCCAACAATCTATAAGCAAGCAGATACACGCTCACACTTTTACTTTCTTGTCAAAACAAGCTTTCCAATCATATCCGCCTCAACATCCATCTGCTTCCCTGTCAACCCCTGTGCTACCAATCTTTTCTCTCTCACGCGCTGCCTGGCGCACGCCCTTAGCACTTGTATCCTTTCCCATTTTGAATCTTCTTCTTTGTCTGTTCCTAATTCAAATAGTTCCTCCAGGAGACGGCGTTGTTTGCCGGTGCAGTTGACCATTTTTGGATGGAGCTAGCTAGTTTGGCTTGGCAGTTAGCCACGACCGGTGAGGTTCAGCCACCCGCAGCTAGCTAGCTGCGGCTTAGCTCAAGTTTTAGCCGCGCGCTAAACTAGCTGACCGATGAAGATGCCCTGAGAACATTAATTACCTTCTGAGGGGCCCACGTAACGGCCTTTGATGAATTTCTCTGCCTCGTCCCCGTGGCTCAGGCGCATTGAGGATCAATCTACTCCCTTAAAAATATACTTAAACAGATATTTGAGAGCTTGTATCCCGTAAGGGATTTCAATATTGATGTGGCATTTGTAACATAGAAGTAAGTATTTGTTATATGGTACTACATGCCTGTTGTGCATGACCACTCCTTGCTTAACCGTGGTTCTACCATCATTGTGGCGGCGGCACTACCAGCATGAACCGCTCGGAAATGGCAGTCCGAGCAGTGCTCAACCAGCTCTGGTCAAGCGGTACCAGCCGGTCGAGCAGGTGGCCTTGCTCGACCGGTCACCCGGCCCACCAGCCGAACAGGAGTGTTTGACCAGTGTACCGGTCGAGCGTTCCTGTTCGACCAGTGAGCACCGGTTGAGTAAGGTGGTTTTACCCTGTTTGACCAGTACCACCGGTCAAACAGGCCCGCTTGACCGGCACACTGGTCGAACAGACCTGTTTGGCCGGTGAGCCGAGTGACCCGTCAAGCGAGGCCACCTGCTTGACCGTCTGGTACCGCTCGACCAGAGCTGGTTGAGCCCCGCTCGGACTGCCATGTCCGAGCAATTAATGCTGGCTGTGCGGTACTGAGGGTACAAATCATCAAGCATTGAAGTTGTTTCTGCAAAAGGTTTAGGGAAATCTTCTTTACACTTGCCGTCTTGCAAGCAGAGACTCAATGGATTGCATGGCCCATGAAGCATGCAAGCTGTAACAATTTTGTGAAATTGAGGTTTGCTTTGCGGTTCAGGCAATTTCTGCAGTGACCAAGGAGTCGATAGAATCAATTGTAGTTGGCACGGAACCTTGCTCAAGTATAACAATGATGTGAGCATGTGGTAGTCCCCTTTTCTGGAATTCAATTGTATAGACATATGATACAACCTTTCCAAGGTGCCCGTTCTTGACAACATCATGGATCAAGGAATCTAGCTTCAATCGGAAGACACGTGCTGTAAGATCAGGGCAATTGGCTGCAGTTTGATGAGGCTTGAGCTCTTGCTGGATTTCTGGTCATCTAGGATTGGCAGTCATAGTAATGAAGAGGGACCGTTTGCCAAAGTGTCGCATGCTTGCCATTGCATTTTGATACAGCTGCAACATATTTCTTGGCAAGACGGAGAACAAAGAGGGAAGTATGACACACTTTTGCTGGGGATCTGGGTTGTTTCTGAACGACTCTTGAATTTCACGGTAGATGTTGGCTTTGATGGAGGCTTGATTGAGCCGGAAAAAGTTCAGTCGTGATTGCTCAACACATAAACAAACGTTGGCCAAAAATTCCTGGAAGAGGTTCTTCCCATTGAGAATGGGTGAAAATTGGTCCTGCCTGTTGAATATCATTGCTGCGTACCACTCACACTGTGATATTGTAGCAACTTGTCACAACAAGGCGACAACAAGGCAAAAACGACAAAAGAAAAAAATCAAAATTCAAGAATCACTTTCAAGAACCAATCATGTTTTCTTTTCTTCTATCTGATTCTCTCAGTTTCACTCCTTTTCTATTACAATAAAGCTTGTAACATTTCTTTCTTTATGTTTCTAAGATACAAACCGCAACTGATCAAGAATACAACGGATCCTTGTCTACTATCCACGAATCTACTCTGTTACGCGGATCCTTTTCTACTTATTCTCTCCAAATGTCGTAGTCACGCGCAAAAGTTGTAATGTCCTTTTTTCGGCTATAAAGGAGGGCTTGTCTCCTTGTTTTGTTTCCCTCTTCATGGGATTTATTTTGTTTCCATCTTCATAACATACCTGCTTCATACAAAATTTCATTGATTCTGCAAAAGCTTGCACCCTGCATCCGTTTCCCTGTTCCCTGTTCTGAAAAAAAAAAAAAAACCCATTTTCTGGCAGTATCTATCTGCCTGAGAGATCCCCTGATTCTTTACATTATAAATCCCACATCTTCTGAGTTGAAAATTCTTCCGTCAAGCTGTCAATCACATCATCACCATTGTTCAGGTCGTGCAGGTCCTCTGTTGCATTGGATTCTCAACTTACCCACCCCCCACTCAACCCCGCCATTCCACCCCCAAATCCTCACCTCCCCCTCCGCCTTTCCCTTCTTCCTCTACTCTCATCCCGCGTGTTTTTCCACCCATCTTTTCATTTCCGGCCTGTTGACCCAAATTACCCCCCTCGCGCTATCCGGAAACTCAGGCCCGTACTTCTGGCATGTTGTATGGTATCAATGCCACAGACCACAACGATCTGTCGGGGGTGGACAACGCAACGGCTCCTCCCGCACCCCAACCCGCTCAGTCATCCGAAAATCAAACAACCAAACGGGTGGAACTCGACACACTACAAACATTTGCAACTCTGCCCAGAAAGAAAATGTAAAATTGGGATGGGCAAAACATATACCCAATTTTACAGAAAATGGTCAGAAGTGAAAAATAAGCTTTACTGAGCATGCTCAGCAATTTTTTTTTTTTTTAGAAACTGAGCAGAAATGATTTTTATTCATTATGGCAACTTTGGGGGATTTTGCTGAGCATGCTCAGTTTTGCTCAATTTTTATTACTGAGCCATTTTGTTGGAAAAAGTTAACATTTTGCTTAACCCAAACAGTAGTTTTTTCTTTAGGTGAAATTACAAATGTTTGTAGTGACATTATGCGCAGCAATGTCAATCGGGTTCAGCGGTCCTTGGATAGATTGTTGGACATGTTCATGGCAACTCAACTAAACTCGCCTACAACCTACCCCCCATTCAAACCCAGTGGCTTCCAACCGCCGCCCGGATTTCATCCACCTCTGCAACCCCCTCCCCCGGATTGATTTCAACCCCAATTTCATCATCAGCCTCACGCCCCACCTCCGCTCCACCACCCTCCCCCCCCTCCTCACCACTCTCCTCCCCCGCATCACCAGCATCCTCACCACTTCCATCAGCCTCCCCCTCCACCCCCTCCACACACACCCAACCCCTATCTCCATCACACGTTCCCCCTCAACCCAAACCCAGCTTCCCAGCTCATCAAACCGCTCAAGTTAAAGGACGTCTGGTTCTCTGGGGACTCCGCCCATCTCCTCTTGTTCCTCCGTGTCATACGTGATTTCCTGCAACAAAATCAAAATTTTTGATCAGAAAGTCGATGTGTGGTTTGAATTTCGCAAAATTTTGGCTATCATCCTTCGGAACATCAACAAACGCCCTTGCCGGTTGAGAACTGGTATAATTCCCTGATCATTGATAACGCCCGGCAACAAGGAGTTATGGACATGTACGCCGATTTGGATGGCCAAGAATTTGTCTTACCTATACTCAGCTCAGCGGCGGCCCTGCTTGATGGTCTCATCTTGGTTTTCGGCGACAAATTTATGAGGGAAAACGCAAAGCAAGCGTTGGCGGCGTGTAAACAAAGGAACTTGACAATAGGGGAGTACAATTCTCAATTCAAATCCCTTGTATATCTGGTTGAAGATGTAGAAGAGACTTGTATTGAAAAATATGTACTTGGACTGAACCCTCGCATTGTCAGGAAGGTCGTGTGCAAGCAATGGATGGATTGCAAGACATTGGACGAAAAGATACCAACCAACCCATGAATAAATTCAACACACAGAAGATAATCTTATGCGCTCAAGTGATCAGGATCTATTATTCATCTTTTCGGTGCAGCAACAATTCACCTAGGCCATATAGCAAAAAAAAAAAAAAAATTCAAAGTGCACAAAAACAAATTCAAAAGTGAAGGCAGAAGAACGGT
>PGCI01000528.1:0-34221 GCA_002873125.1 Puccinia coronata f. sp. avenae | reverse complement strand
TTACCCTTATAAGGGTACTTCGCGTACCCTTATAAGGGTACCCGTACCCTTATAAGGGTACTTCGTACCCTTATCGCCGGGCTCACGTCAGCCTCTCGATTCGAGAGGCTTACGTGAGCCGCGCGATCGGGACTACGTACACCGTAGCTCCGATTGCGCGGCTCACGTAAGCCTCTCGAATGAGAGGCTTACGTGAGCCAGCCCAGGTCAGTTCCGCTGGAACTGACCTGGGCGCGGGTACCGAAACCCGCCACCAACCACACAAACCCGAGCCCAAACCACCGGCCGCACCCAACCCACTCAACGGACCCATCACCGCGGTAAGCCCCCCCCAGGCCCTACTTTTGGGCAAAAAGGGGCCTCCTGGGCCCCTTTTTGCCCAAAAAAAACCCACCCAGGGCCTTGTGTTGGTCCAAAAGGGGCCTGAAGGGCCCCTTTTGGACCAACAGAAGGCCTCATCAGACCCCCAGACCCCACATCAAGCCCAAAAGGGGGGTGGGCCTTTTGTTGGTCCAAAAGGGGCCTGAAGGGCCCCTTTTTGGCCCAAAAAAAGGCCTCATCAGACCCCCAGACCCCACATCAAGCCCAAAAGGGGCCTGCCAAGCCCCATTTGGGCTAATTACAAGCTCCGCAGCCCTAAAGGGGCATGCTTGGCCCCTCTTGGCCTTAAAAAAGGCTCCAGAAACATCCCTCCAAGCCACCCAAAAAAAGGCAAAAAGGGGCTAGCCCCCTCAATTAAATAAAATCCCCAAAGGGGTTTTTGAAGGAAAATCATGCAGCAAATGGCCATGATGAACATATACTTAAAAACAATAATAAGGTGTTCAAACAACAACAAATAAAATCACCACATATTTTCAACTTTTGTCCCAACAACCTGGCTGCACATTGAACTGACGTAACTCATTTGGATTTCAAAATAGATTGCAATCAATCACTTGATAAAAAATACTCCCTACAGCCACAATGGTGATGTCATCCGACGAATGTAAGATACTTTCTCCCACAATTTATGTTCCAAAAAAATCATCTGATTCATTTTCCTCTTTCTGCAATTCCAGTGCTTGCACTCTGGGAAAACCTTCACCAACTATCACTTAACAATTATTGGAATACGGAAGAAAGAAACCTCCTTTCTCAAGTGGGAGAAAGGCTCAAGAAATCTATAGAATCATCTGATTCAGAGGATGAAGGCCCTCCAAAACAATCCACTTCAACAACCCAGCCAGCCATAATCCCCCGACCATCCCCAACCAACCCACAACAGTCGTCCAATTCCGTCAACAACACTCCTGCCTCTAAGTCCCATCGCATTTTGGCCGGTGGCTCCAGGGTTTCTGAAGACACCCTGTATCGTCAAGTCAATTACCCTGAATCCACTCCTCCCCCTCCCCGGAAAAACGCTCAAGGCCACTTTTCAACCCTCACTGCAGAGGGGGACCAATTTCTTGAGTCCCTCCAACCCCATCTCACCCAAAAAGGCCAGCGCGTTCACCTTCACCAATTCGGCAACGACGAGAAGACCCCCTTCAACCAAGAAGCATGGTTAGCTGAAAAACGGATTCGCCAGCAAGAACAGATGACTTACAATTACCGTCACAGTTCCTATCACAACAATATGCCTGCTAACTGGTCAAACTACGCCGAATTATCTGACCGAGATGCTGAAGGAGAGACGGATAATGAAGATGCCATGGATTTGGACCCTGAAGTTGGCAGTAGTCATCCCAAATCTACCGTGGTCTCCAGCAGGCCGCCAAATCTGTCTAAATCCCTCTTTGTCGATAGCCGCCATTACCCAAAGCCTCCTGCTACCAATTCAGCCACTTCCTTATTTACTCCCCATCCAACTGCTGTTCGCCCAGCTCCCAATTCCTTGGCCGAAATTAAAATCCGCCACATCCCCCAGTCGACAGCACACAAAGAGCCAGAAGGATCCCAACCATCGGCTACCCGGTTCGACCCAGTCACTGTTCCCAAAGCCAGTATGTTATTTGGTTCACTGAAACTGTCAATATTGTTTGTCCAATACTGACAATTTTTTATTGCATTCCGCAGCCAACACCAATCTATTCCGAGGAACTCAATTGCTTTCCCCAGTAGTTGCCAAAAGGCTCAACTCCGCCCCTCCAGACAAGCGGCCGAACAAATCAATGACTCCCACGATATCCTATCACATATCCCGTATCATCACTTTTCTCATCCCTCTCATAACACCTCCCCCTGACAAACCACAGAAGGAAATGAGCCACATATGGAGGAACTTGGAATTGACTCTCCAGATGTGCGAACGAGGTAATTGCTTCCCAAAATCTATCATTATATATATAGACATTGTGACTCATGATGAACTAACATCTAATTTCACAGCCAACATATTAAATGTCTACAATGCTAATTCCGACCCCCTGATAACAAAAGACATGCTCAACGAGTCACAAGTCGAGGACTTCCAGAAAGACCCACGGCACGCCAAAGTCCACTTCCTGGCTGGTCCTATGTCAACAATCCTCTCTCCAACAAAGACTGCCTACAGTCGCTTCGGCAACACGATAAAAGGAGTTCAACTGTTACGATATGGACATAAGCCAAGCGAGGGTTGGTCTCCACCTCCTGGACAGTCATCTCTCGCCATGCAAGCTCTGGCCTCCTTCCAGGAGGCATACGTAAATGTTCCCCAAGAGATGGGGCTTGCTGTTGGTGGCAAGGACGGACTGCCTCTTGTGATGCAGCACCTGTACGGGGCAATGGCGGCTCTGGCTCAACTGTGTTGTTTCGGCGAAGCAAAACGGGCCCTCACAAAAGTTCACGAGCGGACCACGGCACACGCTTCGGTACAATTCAGTATGCTTGCAGGTCTTCTTGTCTTTGGGCCCATCAACATGTTCACATCAACTTTATCCGGTCAAATGACAACAAACGCATCACGGGCGCTTCTTGAATTGGGGTGCAGTGTTGCGGAGGCGAAACATAACAACGGAACCTATAGTCGACTGTCTCCAACATTCTTGGATAAATTGAGGCTTGAGTTTCTCTGTTTCTTATCTGCAATGGGTTTTGGAAACGCAGACACAAGTGTTGGGTTCCATTCTTTGAAAGACTGGAAGTTCATACATGATGAGTTCCATAAGCAGTTTTCCTACATTAGAGTAGCCAATATCATAGGTGCAGATCTTGAATTAGCCCTGTCAAAATTTTAAACATGAATCCTGCTCATTTTATTATTCCATATGTGGTACTTGTTTTTTGGCAACAGCTGACCTTTGGTTTGTCTGATATATGGTTTATTGTGAATTGAAATTGTGTTTCCTATCCAATAAATCTCCAATACCCATTCCTCCTCCTGTCTTCCTACTTTACAGAGCTATTGTACCAAAAATTGGGTTATTTTGAATAACACCTCATATTTAGCACTTGAGAAATTCCTTTCTACTCTCTTGCCCTATCACCCAAAGGCCAAGGGGTCTGAACAGTGGAACAAAATTTAAGTACTGGCAATAGTGTTTGAGTGTGTAATTTTGTTCCCCCGCACATGAACGGTTGGCGTACATTGGCAATTTGATGATCTGGCCAGAATCTCCTCCTACTCAAATGATGTAACTTCTGTTTGGCTTGTCCAAATGGGCTCAAAAGTGGATCAGAAATTAGTCTTGGATATAATTGTTTACTGTTATGAAATTTTCCATATTGCGTGAGTGGTTTGCGCACAGCAGCCGTTTGAAGATTGGGCCAGAAGCTCGTGCTGCTCAAATGATGTAACTTCTGTTTGGCTTGTCCAAATGGGCTCAAAAGTGCATCAGAAATTAAGTCTTGGGTATAATTGTTTACTGTTTTGAAAATTTTCCATAGTGCGTGAGCGGTTTGCGCACAGCAGCCGTTTGAAGATTGGGCCAGAAGTTCGTGCTGCTCAAATGAAGTAACTTCTGTTTGGCTTGTCCAAATGGGCTCAAAAGTGGATCAGAAATTAAGTCTTGGATATAATTGTTTACTGTTTTGAAAATTTTCCATAGTGAGTGAGCAGTTTGCGCACAGCAGCCGTTTGAAGATTGGGCCAGAAGCTTGTGCTGCTCAAATGAAGTAACTTCTGTTTGGCTTGTCCAAATGGGCTCAAAAGTGCATCAGAAATTAAGTCTTGGATATAATTGTTTACTGTTTTGAAAATTTTCCATAGTGCGTGAGCGGTTTGCGCACAGGAGCCCTTTTGTGCGCAAACTGTTCAGGTGCTATTGAAAATTTTCATAACTGTAAAACATGATATCCATGACTTGATTTCTGATCCACTTGAAAATATTATTAGATGAAACCACGGGGGGGGGGCATAAAGTTCAAAGAGTGCAATTAAACTGAATCAACCTGGGTGTCTGCATGGAATACCAGATTATTTTACTAATGCCCTTTCAAAATGAATTTTACACATGAAAAAAGCAGAATAGAAGATTCATAAACGAATTAATCGAATTAATCAAAGTAGATCAGACAACAGGCAACCATGGAAGATATGATAAGTGATAGATTGAGCAAGATAGACAATGAAAAACCAGAGACACAAAAAAGGAGGCTACCTAATCACCTGAGATAATTACAAGTCACATCTACCCCTGATGTGTGGCAAGATCACGAAAAAGGGCCACGGAGCTCTCTATCTTAACAAGCCAATCCCCGGCAGGCGAACTAGAATATAAGCGAGGGACGACTGGACGGGGGAAAGGCGTGATTCCACGTTTGACATTCACGAGGACCCAGTGATCGGGGTCAGAGTATAATAAGTAGATTGGATCCTTGGGGCGCTCACCAGGAGGTTTGGTGACTGGGAGAAAGGTCACATTGTTTTTGTTTTGAAGGCATACAATTGGCCTATTGTATGCATTTGCTGCCAGGGCGCCTTCGTCCAGTCTGGAAAGCCAATGATTTTTGGAAACCCTGTCATCACCCAGCTTTGGTTTGTTGACGTGGATCCTTTTGTAAACGTTGTTGTATGCTTGGGACCCCCCAAATTTTCTGGTCCAGACGGGTTTGTTGGTTTCCATCTCTTTGAGCAGATCACAGCGGACTTTGTACCACCCCTGAACTTGATAGGCATCATATTGAGGCTCCTGGGCCAAGGCATGAGCAAGGCAATGGTAGCCACAGTTGCCATCCCCAGGTGGGTCATAGATCGATTGCACATGCGCCAACATCCAAAGTGGTAGTTGCTGTTGGTGTTTTTCCTGAAATGCCATGTCAGCAGAAGCTACTATCTTTGGAGGGAACAGAACAGATGAAGATATAAACTCACTGAGATCCTCGGCTCCCCAATGCCTGTTGCGGAAATTTTGATGTCAAAAACATGATCAGATAAACTCCAACACTAACAGAGAGTCAATGGAACATGATTTCCCCAAGAAACTAACGCTTCGGTCATTTCTTGTTACTGCAACATTAGCTACACTTTGAGTAGGTAGATGGTGGGATTCCTGCATTGATAGAAACAATAGAGTCAATTACATTGCTTATGGGATTCACAACAGCACGTCCTTAAAGAAGCAATCACTTACCAAGGGGGGATCATTTCTCATTTGCCCTGCTTGATCTTCCAATTCTTCCCGTTGAAAAACAAATTCCACTTCTTCATCATCAAGTTCCAGAACCTGCATGGATAGAATGCATGGGTTCAATCACATTGGTTATAGGATCAAGAGCAGTGCATCCTCAAAGAATCAAATACATACCAATGGGGCATCATCTGCAGGTTGATCATGGGATCCCGCTGCTTCATTGTCCAAATCCGCAGCTTGATCATTGGTTTCTTGGCCTTGATGAACAAATACCTCTCCTTGATTGTTTGGTTCCTACAAATGGATGTGTTTTAAGCTGACTGATCTGACTTGAACCAATGATCCATTGTAAGAAACAAGGAGCTCACCGTATCAAGGTATTCCAAAGAGGATTCAGACGCTGCCTCTTTGCAGTCCAATTCCAATGATGATTCTGTCCCAGCCTCTTCAGCGTCCGTTTCCAAAGATGATTCGGACGCAGCCTCTTCACATTCAGCGTCCGGTTCCAATGATGCTTCTGACCCTGCCTCCTCAGCCTCTGAAGCATAATCCATATCATTGTCACCAGTGAACAATGCAGGAAGGATTTTTGGGGTACTCTTGCGACTGGAAATCCTTGTCTTCTTAGAACAGGCACACCTGGACCTCCTTTTCACCTTGGCCAAAGACGTTTTTATCTCCTCCTCCGCAATTTCAGCCGCAATGGGATCCCTCGTCCGTTTCTGTTTGCCCGCCGTTGCTGCCTTCTTTGCCTGCGACAATTTCTTGTTCCTAGTGCGAATTATTGAAGTGGGGGCCATTTGGACAACCTCACCGGATGCTGAGTTGGGGACCACATGTGTATTGCGGATAATCTTGCGGAACCTTTTGACAACATCTTTCAAGGCCAACGGGTTGTGTGTCCTCAAAATCTCCTGCTTCAAATCCTCAAAATCGGCATCAAAGCTGTATAGATCACCAGAATTGGGCTGCAGCCAAGGTAAAAATGTCAGTTGTCTCCTTGACAAACGCACGCAACAACACAAGCAAGAAATAATGACTTACATCCCCATCCGGGTTGTATGCCAGAACCCACTGTGAGTGGAAGTCCTCAGGCTCCAGGTTGCCCCTCTTGTCCAATATAGCGGCCATTTTGTGAGCACAGGGGATGCCCATTGAATTGGAGAAAGTGTCGGTGCACTGGTCGGTGGGGTCGGCTTGGCCCTTCCGGATTTTACACAATTTGGCATACTCAGTCACAGCCAATTTCAAGGCATGAGTGGAGAATGTAGTATGGAGAGGCTGAAAGACTTTTGGCAGGCCAGACAGGCCCTTGACCGACTCGTGGTTTAGATGCTGGATGCAAGTGTCAATCTGGTGATTGACTGCCGCTGCTAGCGTATCAAACACGTGGGCCATTGACCCTCTGCTGTTCTTGACGTACAGCTTGAGGAAGCTGTGTCCTGATTCGGCGCAAGAGGAAGAGATGTTGCCAAGGTGTGGAGTTTTTCCAGCCCAGCAAGCCATGAAGAGTTTGCGAGCAGGGATGATGTTTTTGGTGATGTAATCAAGAACCTGTGAGCGATCCGCAAGAGTTTTTTCCAGGTTTCTCCAATGGATCTCATAAGAGTCCTCGTCGGTCGCATACACCACTGAGTGCCACTTCTTAATGAAATCCTCCCACAAACCATCATCATTTGAGAATTGTCTTTTGCAATTGGCCACAATGTTCTGGTCAATGTGCCACAGGCAGACATTCAATGTGGCATCGGGAAAGGTTTTTGCTAGTGCGTTTCGGAGGGCTTTGTCCCGATCAGTGACAAAAACCTTTGGAGTTTCGTTAGGCTTCCAGACGGATCTAAATGGGGAGATCAATCATATCAATTTTTCTGACACATATTTTGGGCAGCCATGACCCCAAGTGGCTATTTACCTTAGTTGCTGAATGGCCCAAAGGTAGGCTGAGTTGGATTCAGACCTCATGAAGCAAAACGCAATGGAGAATGATTGGTTGGTTGCAGTTTGGCCAACCACGTGGAGAAGGGGATAATTGCAGAGATTTTTCTTGTAGGTCGCATCAATGACTGCAATTTGATGGAATCGCCTGGCCAACTGGATGGCCGCTGGGTGGGCAAAAAACAGGTAGAGGAGCTCCCCTTCTGGATTGTGTTCATAGTGATGAACCCAGTTGGATGAATTGACCGCATGGATAAGATACTGCATTGGCTCCATTCCCTGCATTTTCTCCCGTAGCTGACCTGCCTTGCAGTTGTAGATGGTGCGGCTAGAAACCAATCGGCCTTCAGAGTTGGAGAGCTGGATGGCAATAGATCGGGGTTCCATACCAAACGAGGAGAGCTGGATGACCTCTTTCTGCCCAAGTGAACTTAGCTTCTGGTGAATAACTTCAAAGTTCGGATTGATCACTGAGTGGTTGTGGGGGATTGAAGCTGATCGCAGATGCCACACGCGTGAGGTCGCAGCCTGAGCACAAGAGATGTGCCCCAGGGGCTTGATAGTGGCACGCCCGAAGGGCGTGCGCACGCCCCCCCGAACGCCTAAAGAAAAAGGCGTGCGGGGGCTGCACACCTTTTTTTTTAGGCGTGCCAACCCCCGCACGCCCTCCCCCGCGTGCCGCACGCCGTCCTCACGCCTACAAATGGCGTGAGGCGGCGTGCAGCCCCGCCAGACAGGCGTGCTGGCCATGCACGCCTGTCCGGCCAGGCTCACGTAAGCCTCTCGAATCAAGAGGCTTACGTGAGCCCCTTGGTACCCTTATAAGGGTACCAAGTGGTACCCTTATAAGGGTACCAGTCAGTACCCTTATAAGGGTACCAGTCGGTACCCTTATAAGGGTACCAGTCGGTACCCTTATAAGGGTACCAGCCGGTACCCTTATAAGAGTACCGAGTGGTACCCTTATAAGGGTACCAGTTGGTACCCTTATAAGGGTACCGAGTGGTACCCTTATAAGGGTACCGAGTGGTACCCTTATAAGGGTACCACTCGGTACCCTTATAAGGGTACCGACTGGTACCCTTATAAGGGTACCACTTGGTACCCTTATAAGGGTACCAGTCGGTACCCTTATAAGGGTACCGACTGGTACCCTTATAAGGGTACCACTCGGTACCCTTATAAGGGTACCGAGTGGTACCACTCGGTACCCTTATAAAGGTACCACTCGGTACCCTTATAAGGGTACCACTCGGTACCCTTATGAGGGTACCGACTACTGGTACCCTTATAAGGGTACCGACTGGTACCCTTATAAGGGTACCGACTGGTACCCTTATAAGGGTACCACTTGGTACCCTTATAAGGGTACCAAGGGGCTCACGTAAGCCTCTCGATTCGAGAGGCTTACGTGAGCCTGGCCGGACAGGCGTGCCGGCCGTGCACGCCTGTCCGGAGGGCGTGCAAGGCCTGCACGCCCTCCGGACAGGCGTGCATGGCCAGCACGCCTGTCTGGCGGGGCTGCACGCCGCCTCACGCCATTTGTAGGCGTGAGGACGGCGTGCGGCACGCGGGGGAGGGCGTGCGGGGGTTGGCACGCCTAAAAAAAAGGCGTGCAGCCCCCGCACGCCTTTTTCTTTAGGCGTTCGGGGGGGCGTGCGCACGCCCTTCGGGCGTGCCGCTATCAAGCCCGGTGCCCCGAAATGCGGAATGGACAACCAATTGACTTGCTTCTTGAATCTCTTATACGCAAGTCCTTATCAACGGAGCAATCCTTTCCTCGTAGAGAGCATCCAAAGTAGACATTTTTGTTTGCTTTCGAGTTCACCACTGTCAGCTTGTACCCATGTGAACTTGACCACTTGTGCACAAACAGTTTCAAATCGTCCAGAGAGTGAAAAGAGTGTTCTGGGGGAGGTGCCATTGGTTCTATTGAATTGAGATATCAGTATCCAAATATCATAATGCCTAAATGGATGAGCCTAACTACTGACCCCCAGAATAGTCATATGACTCAATTTCGGATTTATTGAGGGTTGGTGGGTCTTTTTTTGAGTTGTCAACATATGGTTGTTGTTTAATGTGCATCTCCGTGGATTGAATACCTGAATTACAGAGGGAAATGGGTGAAAGTAGAAATAGGCGGTTAGCTATCTATTCATCTGATTTGAATAGTCAATTGATTGAACACACGAGTGTGGGGTGCTGGAGGTGATTCCATCATTGTTATGTCCTTGGATGTTGAATGACCAGGCACGGGTGGAGTGGGGCAGACATTTGGTGAACTTGGTTGAAGAAGTGGCATGTCAATAGATGATGAGTGCTGGGAAGGAGACAAGGCCAAATGGCTAGTGTTGAGGGCTCGGAGTGGAACAGTGGGCGAGGTAGTGTTGAGGGCTGCATGGAGTTGGTCTGTGAATATGCCATGGAGATGAAATACCCAGAAGGATGAAATAAAATCAGGGTGTGCTCTGTAAGGGCCTGTTTAACTAGAGCTTACATTTTGTGTGACTAGACTGACCGGCTCATTCACATTTGGTGGCATGTTTGCCCCGCCACTGGTTGGGTTGCTCTGGTATGATAACGCGGTCAAACCTGACATAATGCCTTGATTGGCATTTGCCCAAGAGTTTTGCTGTGGGAAAAGGGGGGTGATTGAAAGGAGTCAGTCAGTAATTTATTACTCTAATAATGAGTGATGCAACTGTAGCTCAGAGGATGCCTACTTGGAGTAAGTTCGACTGTCCGTAATAACTGGTTGTTGTGGGCACATTCACATTGGTGGGATGGGAGGCGTTTGCTTGGTATGCAGCGATGTTTGGGTTGAAAAATTGATTGGCATTTTCCCAAGAGTTTGGCTGTTGTAATTTTGCAATGATTCAAAGTGGTCAGTCAATAATTTTTTGAATTCATAGTTAGTTGTGCAATAAGAAGTGAAAGGTTGCCAACTGGGAGTAATTGGGCCCCGCCATAAAACATAGTGTTTGTTGGCTGGTATGGATGGGTAGACTGGGTGACATTTGATGCGTCCAAAGAGACATTTGCATTGCCATAATGAAGTGGACCTGCCTGTTTTATTTAAACAAAGTCATTAACTATTCTGATGAAGAGTCGTGCAACTATAACAGAATGGTTGCCTACTGGGAGTAAGTTGGCCCCTCCATAAGAAGCAGTTGGTGGTGGCAGATTCAATTGCCCAGAATGGGCATCAATTTGAGGGTTTGTAGAGACGATTGGATGGCCATATTGAAGTGGCACTCCCTGCTTTATTTTAACATATAATCATAGTTAATATTTCTCTAAATCCCCAAATAAGCCAGTGAGCTGAAAACAGAAATGTGCTTACCAAATTGGGCGGGACACTATTGAATAGGCAGTTTGGATTGGCATAAGGGATGCCATTGTTTTTTTGGTGAAAGTGGTTTGGGTTTGACATGGTTTCTGTCTATTTTGAAGCGGAGTGTCGAGCTGTTTGGTGATGTGAAGACTGCCGTGTCAGCTTAATATAACTCAAGACAATGATTGGGGTTCCTTTGGCGTTTTTTTGATTGGCTTGCACAGTTGTTTCTGCCATTGGCACCCCATTTGAGCACTTTTATTTGGCTTGGGGGGCTTGCAGGCTTTTAATTTAGCCCAAAGGGGGCCCCGCAGGCACATTTTGGGCTTGATTGGGGGGCTGGGGGGATTATGGAGCACTTATGGAGCCTTTTGGGGCTATGTTTGGGGTTGTGCGTGCTTGTTGTAAGCCCAAGAGGGGCCCAGCATGGCTGCAGAGCATGTAATTTAGCCCGAGGGCCAAAGGAAGCCCCTTTGGGGCTGCGGAGTTTGTAATTAGCCCAAATGGGGCTTGGCAGGCCCCTTTTGGGCTTGATGTGGGGTCTGGGGGTCTGATGAGGCCTTTTTTTGGGCCAAAAAGGGGCCCTTCAGGCCCCTTTTGGACCAACAAAAGGCCCACCCCCCCTTTTGGGCTTGATGTGGGGTCTGGGGGTCTGATGAGGCCTTCTGTTGGTCCAAAAGGGGCCCTTCAGGCCCCTTTTGGACTAACACAAGGCCCTGGGTGGGTTTTTTTTGGGCAAAAAGGGGCCCAGGAGGCCCCTTTTTGCCCAAAAATCCTTCCCCGGCCTAACTGGCCACCCAGCGCTCAAACTCTCAAACACCATTGAGAAGTTAAAACTGCTGGGACCAAACTCCAACTATCTTGAGTGGAGCTGGATACTAGACATGCACTTTGGCACCACCGGGGTCAAATACATCATCAACCCGTCCTACCGGCCTAATCTGGAGAAGTCGCCTACTTTTGGCTACAACAACGGAGCCATCTGTAGTGTCATTTCCCAAAACATCAACCCAGCCAACATCCAATCCATTTGTCACCTCCACAAGGACAGAAGGAATCTTTGGCAAGGTCTACACAATGCCCATCAAGACTTGTTGTTGGGTGGTGTCATGTACTACATGCAGAAACTCTTTCTCTCACGCATGGAGGGCAAGGACATCAAAGGCCATCTGGAGGAGATGGCCAAAATTTTCAAACACCTAAAAATTTTAGGTGTTTGAAAATTTTGGCCATCTCCTCCAGATGGCCTTTGATGTAAATTGCTCACCAACCCTGAATGTCCCCTCACCCAGGACAATTTCTACACAGCAGCAATCTTCGCGTCCCTGTCTCAGGAGTGGCTTCCCTGCTTCTTGGCTCTGATGAATGAGCCATATGTTGCCTCAAGCAAGGTCATTGTTGCGCTTTGACAGGAGGGATTGAGGTGTGAGGCCCCTTCTTCCTCATGGGCCTCACAAGGGCCCATCCAGATCATTAAGCCCACATAGTATTTAGTCTCACCCTTTTCCTTACCTAGACAGCAAAGATCCTTCTCTCCTGTCTAGGTAAGTACCCTATCTTCCTTCCTTTCTCTTCTCATTTCCCTTTTCCCACTTCTCTTCATTTGTAGATACTAATGAGAGATCATTCTCTCCTGTCTAGTTCACATAATTCATCCCCGCATGTTGGTACTAGAACTGTTCTTAGGCTCTTAGCCTTGTCCCTCTGTGCCCTTTTGACAACGTTCAGTGAAGAGCATATCCAGCTCTTACATGAGGAGGAAGGAAAGGGCAGAGGACATTATCACCACTCCCTTGGCCGCCTCAGGCAAAAAAAAACCACTGAAACCACTGTCTGCCCCCAAGCCTCAAGAAAGCTTGGTCAAACGGTGCGAATTCTGAAATGGTGATGGCCATGACCTCAACAATTGCTTCAATACTGCTAGGATTCTTCGGGAGGCCAAATCTGGTTGATCTCAAGGAGCCGATTCCCAGTCTAAACAAACTCAATCCTCCAGAAAAAAAGGGGGAAATCATCCAAACCTGCCGCAAAGGCTGAACGCACGTCTGTCACACATCTTGGCGGATCTTCCCAAGTTGATGAGGAAGAATCCAACTACTCAGGCTCTGAGATAGTGGTGACTACTCACCAGGCCATCTGTTCTCTCTTCTCAACAAATGGATCCTGACCCACTGGGGACCTCAACCTTGACTCAGGTTGCTCCATGACCATGCTACCCGACTTGCTGTTGCTTACCAACCTCCAAAATGACTCAACTCCAGTCCACTGTTGAGGCCACCAGCAAGGGATCATTTCAACTTCTGCTAAATTTCAAGACTGACATCAAGGCCTTGGTGGTTCCAGCACTCCACAAACCACTCCTTTTGGTTGCCAATCTCTGTGATAACAACCTCTGTGTAATCTTCAACAAGACTGGATGTGACATAGTCAATAACACTGCTCCTGACAGAGTTGTGGGCAGAGGGTATCAAAGGGGGAACTTATACTACCTGCCTGCAGAGCCTGTAAGCTCTCATTCCTCTTCCATCCCTCTCTCCATCCCATGTGACAACTCTCTCATGACACTAGGGGAGTTTCCTTGGCAATCCCTAGCAAGTGCCTTCACCCTACTGAGCTGCAGTAGTTCAGTAGGGTGAAGGCACTTGCAAGGGAGTGCCAAGGAAACTCCCCAGGTGTGATTTATCATCTTTGGTTCTCCCACGTCATAATCAAACCACTCAACTCCCCCTACTCCAACTTGATATAGTGCCATCAACCATGAACAAGATTGACGTTGAGATATGCCCAGTATGCATCCAATGCAAAATGTCTTGTCAAGCCTTCAAGTCTTGAGCAACCCACAGAGCTGATCAACCAGGGGTGTTAATTCACTCCAAAATTGGTTCCTATGAGGTCTTGTTGCAGGAGGGCTACAAGTACTACATCACCCTCGTCAATGACTGTTCCAAATCCACCGTTGTTTTCCCCATGGAATATAAATCCAATTGTTTCAATTGTTTCAAACTCTTTTTCTCATCCTTTAAGGAGAGCGGAAAACACTCAATACTATTCTTGCACACAGACAATGGCGGAGAATATCTCTCCCATGAGTTCTCAGCTTACCTAAGTTCAGCAGGCATCAAACACAAGCCTGGCCCTCCTCACTCCCCCAAGCTCAATGGGGTCGCCGAGAGGACCAATCACACTATCAGCACCCTCATTTGGTGTGCTCTTCTCCAAGCCGGAGTCCCAAAATTGTTCTGGGCGGACACCCTCCACCACTCCTTCCACAGCTTCAACTTTCACCTGTGTCAAAAGAATTCATCCATCCCAAATGGAAATAAAAACCGGCAATTTATTCCATTTGGAATGGATGCAGCTCCAGAGCTGGGTGAGCCCAGCTCATCCATCTCATCCAGCTCACCCAGCTCCAAACCCAGCTCACCCAGCTCCTCAGGCATCTCTAAACCCTGGACACATTTGGTGTCCAAGCATCTATAACCTAGTGGTATGGGACACCCCTCACATCCTTGGATAGCTGAGGTTGTGGGTTCAATTCCCACTGTGGACTGGGGGTCAGGGAGGTGAAGGGAGGTGAAGGGAGGTTAGGGGAGGTTAGGGGAGGTTAGGGGAGGTTAGAGGAGGTTAGAGGAGGTTAGAGGAGGTTAGAGAGGTTAGAACATCCGCATCGGTCGAGTCAAATCCCCAGGTTAAGGCACTTTAACCTGACTTAACCCAAAAAACGAACACATCAGAAGCAAGTTAAGACAAGCTAAACTAACCAGAAATCACAATTCTGGTTAGTGTCCATCAAATCTAACTGCGCTTAACCTGAGGTTAAGCATCCCTCCCCGGCGGCCGCGGAGGTTGAGAGTATCCACACTCGTCAACCTCCGACTCCACTCATCAACTTAACTCGGCCAATGCGCTCACACACCGCAGGTCACTTGAGCTCCCTGTAACTCGGGGTCAAGTTGAGCCCAACTTTTAACCAACCAATGCGAATGGCCTTAGAGGAGGTTAGAGGAGGTTAGAGGAGGTTAGAGGAGGTTAGAGGAGGTTAGAGGAGGTTAGGGGAGGTTAGGGGAGGTTAGGGGAGGTTAGGGGAGGTTAAGGTTAGGGACTCCTGATAGGATCTAGGATGGGGGTATTAACAAAACCCCCTAAAGGGGTTTAGGTTATTTTATGTTAGTTTAGGTTAGGAAATTTAGGGTGTTAGGTTAGGTTAGGTCAGACTAGATTAGGTTAGGAATTAGGGGAGGTTAGGGTGAGGGGCTCCTGAGAGAATCTAGGATGGGGGTATCAACAAAACCCCCTAAAGGGGTTTAGGTTATTTTATGTTAGGTTAGGTGAGGAAAGTTAGGGTGTTAGGTTAGGTGAGGAAAGTTAGGGTGTTAGGTTAGGTTAGGTTAGGTTAGACTAGATTAGGAAAGTCTGGGTGTTAGGTTAGGTTAGGTGAGGTTATGTTAGGAAAGTTAGGGTTTGGAGCTGGGTGAGCTGGGTTTGGAGCTGGGTGATTGGAGCTGGGTGAGCTGGGTTTGGAGCTGGGTAAGCCCGGTTTGGAGCTGGGTGAGCTGGGTTTGGAGCTGGGTGAGCTGGGTTTGGAGCTGGGTGAGCTGGGTTTGGAGCTGTGTGAGCTGGGTTTGGAGCTGGGTGAGCTGGGTGAGCTGGATGAGCTGGATGAGCTGTGTTTGAGCTGGGGTCACCCAGCTCTGGAGCTGCATCCATTCCAAATGGAATAAATTGCCGGTTTTTATTTCCATTTGGGATGGATGAATCCCAATGACAAAACTCTCAACTTTTTACCTCGCAAAAGGGGTGGGTGAATTTTACAAAGTGGCTTTTACAAGGTGCACACCTTGTAAACTAAAAGTGTGTGCTGTGTAAAACTACACATCACTACAGGTGATGTATAGTTATAGAAGGTGCTGGCCAAAATTGCCACTTTGTAAAAGATGGCCTTGTAAAAACCACCCTGTAAAAATCCATCTCAGCTTCAGATTCTTGAGTTTTACAACCTATTTTTTTACAAAGTGATACTTTGTAAAAACCAGACCTTGAAAAATTATATGTCCACTTAAAAATGTGTAATTTTACAACCTGAAATTAACAAGGCCCTGTAAATGAGAAAACATGACCCTGTAAAATTCAATCTCAAGCCCATGTATGTTGAAATTTACTTGGTATTTTATTTACAAGGTGTTTTTATTGTCTTTAAAAACATCATTGCCTGGAAAAAGGACATCTCAGTTTGATAAAATGCCAATGTGTTTTGAAATGTGAAAACATTTTTATCTACAAAGGAAATTGTTTGTTTCAAGGAAATTCCTTGTAAATGTACCACTGTGTAAAACTTGAAATTTGAAGTTGTTAAATTTAATTTTACAAGATTTGTTTTACAAAGTGTTGAAATTTGTTTCTTCTTCTTAAAGTTGATGAAAATCAGCAAAGAGATAGCACAGAATTATTTTTTTTTGAAATGAAAAAGCAACTTCACTTAAGTAAAAAAAATACTTTGTAAAAAACACAGAGTAAATTTCAAAATAAATTGTTGTGGCATTGAATTTTACATTGTCATTTTTTCCCATTTACAAGGACTTGTTAATTTCAGGTTGTAAAATTACACATTTTTGGCTGAAAGTATAAATTTACAAGGTCCTTTTTTTACAAGGAATGACTTTGTAAAAAAAATAGGTTGTAAATCTCAACTATTTGAAGCTGATATGTAATTTTACAGGGTGATTTTCACAAGGACATCTTTTACAAGGTGGAAATTTTGGCTAACACCTTGTAAAATTACACATCACCCATAGTGATGTGTAATTTTACACAGCACACACTTTTACAAGTTGTGCACTTTGCAAAAGCCACTGTTTAAAAATCAACATCCCTTTTTCAAAACGCCACACGGATTTAAATCACCTGCATCAATACTCAACCAACCACCAATGGACCCCAAATACCTCCATCCCTTTGGATGTCCCACATGGTATAAAGTCCCCAAGGTTAATTAGAAGAAGCTCAATCAGAAAGCCTGTTCTTCCATGTTGCTGTCCTACCTCTCCAATGGGAATGGATTTTGCCTCTGGGATTTGGAAAAGCAAGTGGTAATTAAATCCCAAGACAACATTTTCCACAATTCCACATACAGCGCTAAACTTTCCACATCTCCCACTCTGCTCTTAGCCAAGCTTCGCTGGGAAAACGCACCCTTCCAACCTGCCCTGCCTCCAGACACACTGCAAAAGGGGTTGTATTGGTTACAACCCCCCGCGGTAACGTCGGCCAGAGGCGACCGATGTTACATCGGTCGCCCAGACCGATTTTATGTCGGCCGGGCCCACCGATACATTAGAACAAAGGCATAATGTATCGGTGGGACCCGCCGATGTAACATCGGTCTGGTAGACCGATGTTACATCGGTTGCCGCCACCGATCTAGCCGCGGGGGGTTGTAACCGATACAACCCCTTTGGCGGTGACACAACACCAGCCACTCAGGCAAAGCATCAACACCCTGCCAGACACTCTCCTGGCCAGGAGCCTACCCGCCCTATATAATCCACCCTGGAAAGATCCCCTCTGGACATTCCACTTAAACCTAGATGTGATCAAAGATTACAAGCATTGATTCATGCCCCCATTGAGCAGCCCCTCTCTAGCAGGTCTGATACTCTGTCCAACTCCAAATTTGAGCCCAAAGACGTCTCCATCATTGAACTGCCACCCCTACCTCCTTGTCCCCCGTTGCCCATGTCTGAAGGTGCCATTGCGCCCTCTGGTATTGCTCCCCCATCTAATTCCCCAAGCACAGGTCAGGCTCCTCCCTCCCCTCCAAGACGCCGGTCTGGTAGGTAGTAGAAGGCCCCTGTCTGTTACAGGAGCTGGGCCAAGAGTGCCAAGGCTGCTGATGAACTTGACACACCAAAAACTTGGCGTCAGATTTTAAGATCCCCCAACAAACTCCAATGGCTTAAAGCAGCGGACAATGAGTATGCCACCCTTCTTGGCATGAATAAATGGAAGCTCGTCCCTTGTCCCCAAAAACGCAAGATTATGAAGTCAGTCTAAATAGGTTTTCAAGATAAAACACCAACCTGACCAAACTATCTAGAAGCTTAAAGCAAGGCTAGTTGCAATGGGCTACTCCCAGAGCCATGGTTTGAATTATCAGCAGATTTTTGCACCCACCCTTTGCCTCAAGACACTCCATCTCATCTGCAGCCTCCTTGCTATCCGCAATTGGAAAGGAAGGCAAGTTGACTTTAAAACGGCCTTCCTCAATGGCCATCTTGAACAGCCTGTCTACATGGAGCAACCCCCCAACTTCAAGGACCTGCTTCAACCCGACTGGGTGTGCGAGGAGAACCGTTCCCTTTATGGTCTAAAGCAATCCCCTTGCCAATGGAACCTCAAGTTTGACAAGTCCCTGCGCAGTTTGGGGCTCTTGTGCTCTAAATACCACCCTACCCTCTACTTTTCAGCATCTGTGATGCCAAGGGCTAGTACCTTTTAGCTACACAAGGTGATAGGGTGAAGAAAAATTGGGTATGTGGGGTAAATTCACATAGAAGTGAATTAGTAGTAGAAGAAAAAGAGATAAAAAAGAACAAAGTTCTTTTTACGGGGGGGCTTGCTGGTACAGGGGTGTTTGTAGGTGCCCTCCAAATTAGAGACTGCTGGCGCAGGGTGGTATCTAATTTATACAACAAGGGTTTTCTGCATAACAGAAGGTGGTAAACAAGAGTATTTCCAATTAAGGAACCAGAGTGGGGACAGAAGGAGGTGGAAATTGTCAGCCCTAGAGATACTTCAAAGTATCCAAAGGACTGCTATTTTATATTCAACTCTCTTATATCTTCTGTAATATTGATAAATCCTTGAATATTATTGCAGAAATTGATTTTTGATGTAAATTTATGTAGGGTTACCCACTGAGAGTACCCCTGAATTATTACTCCTTATGGTACTTTGGCCATTCTCAAAGTACCACGGAGAAACTACTACAAAACATTAAAATGTAATTTATTTAATATGCTAATACATAGTATAAGCATATTTTGGCGCAGAGAAAGAACATAAACAAGGTTGAGAAACAATACAAACCTTTTCTTCCTTGGCTAAGAATTTATTTCTACAGGGAATATACTACATATTAGATATTCCCTTATTGTAGAAATAGAATTACCCTTTCCCATAGAGGTGTGGGTAATTATTTAAGTTATTATATTTTTAGACGTGGCAACATAGAGTAAATGGTTCATAAATATACTCATGATGCCATGGGGACATTATAATAACTTCTACAACACCATAGAATTGGCCATAGACCTTCACGTAGAAGTCTGTGATCTTTAATGGTCTTGCCTGTATGCCCAGAGGCTCCTCATGATGCCTAGAGAGACCTCTAGGCCTTAAAAGGAAGGCTTCTGACGCCTAGAGATGGATTCCTCAGCCTATTGTTGCAATGAAAAGCAGCTGAGATCCAGGTAGTGCAATGCATGGAAGGATCAGATTGCATCATCAGAGACAAGAAAAGAAAAAAAAACATGAGACTGAGGAAGACAAAGCAGAAACCATAAGACTTACCTGAGAGCCAGATAGTGCGATGCGTGGAATGATGAGGAAAGATTTCTTCCACGCATGCTGCTCTCAGGTAGGCTGGAGTCTGCGTGACAGGTGATAAACAGGTGAGAGGCAGATATCACAGAAAACAAAAAGAAAAAAAAAAAAAAAAAAAACGGAGAAAAGAAAAAAACACAGATCACTATCCCAACACCCCCCCTTGCCAAAAACCTGAGAAGAACATTGAAGAAAAGAAACACACAAAGAGGAAAAGATAGAAAAAAAAATGAGTAGAAGAATGAGAGGAGAGGGAAGGAAAGGAGGATGGGATGAGGAGGGAGAGACCAAGATCGAGAGAGTTAAGAGATGACAGGACAAGGGCGGACTCGAGGCTGTCAGACCAGGCCAAAACGCTCATGATTTTTCTCAAGGAGTACATGCGATAGGGGTTTGGTGAGCATGTCAGCTAGCATGTTGTGGGTGGAGACATGGAGGAGAGAGATTTCTTCCTCCTGGACACACTCCCGGATGAAGTGGTATAGAGCATGGATATGTTTGGTGCGGGCGTGGTGTTTGGGGTTCTTTGCCAGTGCCTCTGCCCCTTCATTGTCAACATGGAGAGGGATCGCAGTGTCGGGACGTAGGTGGAGCTCGGTGAGAAGGTGGCGCAGCCACAGTCCCTCCTTACATGAGTTGGAGAGAGCTTTATTCTCCGCCTCCATGCTGGACAGGGACACCGTTGCCTGCTTGCGTGATTTCCAAGAGATCGCACCGTCACCCACTCAAAATGTGTCAGCCTCAGAGACATGTCAAACCACTCAGAATTGGTGAAATGCCCTAGACACTGCTAGAACATAAGATAATATCAGATAAAACTGATTAAAATGTAAAATACTCAATATAAGCATAACTTGATAGTACTATTAGCATAGTTCCTTCCATCAGCTACTATAATTTTCTGCCTACACTTTGGATTCAAAATGGGAGGTTGAGAACCACAAGTGGGCCACAGAACTGGCTGAAGAACTTTTCCATAAGAGAAAAGTTGGAAGAAGAAAAGAAAATCAGAATCATACAAATATATAATCATCCCTTCTCCTAGAATCAGGTTTTTCCCCAGGAATCTTCTTCCCCACCAGGATCAATCTCTGCCACATAAAAAACCTCTTCTAGCAGAACAAAGCTTCATTTGTTAAACTTCAACTATTTTCTCTCCATCATCACCAACCATCATCATACCCTATAAATCAGTCCTCCCCTTTTTAGTGTTATTACACTTCTTTGCCCTTAAATTGCATTCTGCAGGCCTTATCGTAGGCGGAGGTTGTCCATACTTGACAACTGTCTCTCTTGATCAAAAAGAGTGAGCCCTTGGATCTACATCCTTGGATTCACAAGCTTCAATAAAGCTTAATTTTCTTTGTGTTCTGTTGCCACACAAGAGGCACAGGCTCACAAAATGTGTAGCCGGACGTGGAGCGTCTGTTGTCCCTATCCTCGGCCCAGTGCAAGTAACTGTAGCCCGAAAAAAGTGAGCTCCCCGCCCAGAAGAAGTTGGAGGTCCTTGGTGGAGATTAGGTAGTTAAGCACACGGATGCCTGCGGCCCAGTGGGCTTCCGATCCCAAGAAGGGACGCAAACTTGTCGGCGGCGGCTTTCATCCATTTTGCTTTATTGGGTGAACGCAGGAGTTGACTCCACGTTTTTGGAGTGTCCATCTCCTCGGCCCCCTTGGCGCTCTTTGCCCAGGTCCTGTAACGGTCAGGGTCCCTCCTCTCCCGCGCAGAGCAACGTCTGGGGGGGGGAGAGGGGGCTTTACTCGTGATTGGGGACTCAGGGACAGACGCATTACCAGAGGGCCCCATGGGGACATTGGGAGACTTCTCTTGTGGGGAAGGATATTGATGATGACTATATCTGGATTGGCTGGATTGGGGGGAGGGGTCTCTTGAAGGATGGATGGCCCCATTGACTTGGGTGCATGTATTGAGGAGGAAAGGCAACAATCAAATCGAGGTGCGAGTTGCACGTCAAGGAGGGGTAGCTTGGGTGTGGGCGTATGGGCGGGGGGCAGCTTGAGCTCCGCTGGTGCTGGTGAGGGGATTGTGTGGGCGGAGTTGGTTGGCGTAGTTGTAGGGGCCGGCGCGGGCAGTGATGGTGGGTCAGGCCAAGAGATTTCTGCCAGAGTTGGGGGAGCGGGTCCCTCCAGCTTAGCGCTGTAGGGAAATGTGAAGTTGTGGAAGATTACGTTGCAAGACTTTACCACTGATCGCTTTTCCAGGTCCCATAGGCTGTAACCATTCCTTTCAGAGAGATATGACAGCAGTATTGACGCTTGGCCCTTTTGGTCGAGTTTCTTCCAATTTGCTTCAGGTACTTTGTACCACGCGAGACACCCAAAAGGGTGTACTTGTGAGATATCGATGGGATGTTGACCAAGGACCAAGGCCGGCAATTTGAAACCAACTGGGGTCTTGCAGGGCGTCGAGTTGTAGGAATGGAAAAAATGGCGGAGGGCGTCGGCCCAGAAGGATTTGGGAGTGTGTGCTTGGAGAAGAGCACATTGTACAAGGTTGCTAATGGTGTGGTTGGTTCTCTCCGCCACCCCATTTAGTTCAGGGGAGTGGGGAGGCCCCGGCTTGTGGGTAATACCCAAGAGTTGAAGATAGGAGGTGAAATCATTGGAGATGTATTCTTCTGCATTGTTAGTTCGGAGGGCACGGATGGTGTGGGATGTGGATTTCTCAAATAGGGCGCAAAATAGCTTGAAGCAATGGAAAGAATCACTTTTATATTTCACTGCCAGAAAAGTTGGCTCGGATGGCTGCATCCGAGCCAGATTTTCTGGCAGTGTTTCATGGGATAAACAGAACACGCTTTGGAACAATTGTTGATGAAGGTAATGAAATACTTGTAGCCCTCCCTTGAGTTGACTTCATACAAGCCAATGTCGGAGTGAATAAGCTGGCCTGGGGTGGTTGAGCGATGAGCTTGACAAGAATTGAAAGATTTCCGGTGCATCTTGCATTGGACGCAGGTCGGACATTGCTGGACATCAATCTCATTGGAGATGGACAGAGTGATGTTGCTGGCCCGGAGTAGTTGTTTGAGCGGCCTGAGGCCAATGTGTGACAGACGTACATGCCAATCAAGGAGAGAATTGTCAACGGGGGGTTTTTTGAAGAATGGAGGTGGAAAGAGAGCTCAAAGGCTCCGCAGGCAGATAGTATAGATTTCCTTGGCAACAGCCGCGGCTGACCAGGTTGGGAGTTTTGTCGCCAACCACCTTGGTTAGGATGTTGCACCCATCTCTCGTGAACATGACTTGAAGGCCTTGATCACATAGTCCCGCCACTGATAGGAGTGGTTCATTGAGTGAGGGGACAACCAGGGCTTTGACCTGCGTTTTGACGGACAGAGGAAGGGAGATGAGACCCCTTTGGGTTGCCTCAACGGTCAATTGGTTGGCAAGCTGCACAGGGGTATTGTCCTGTTGGAGTTGAACAAGTGAGGAGGGGTCCGGCAACATTGTCATTGAGCAGCCCAAATCAAGGTTCAGGTCACCGGTGGCGTAAGGGTTGACGGTGGAGGAGAGCGAGCAGATTGCCTGGTGAGTTACAACGCCAATCTCCGACCCCAAGCAGTTGGTGTTGCTGTCATCATCAGGCTGTGAGTGACCTAGTTGCGCTACGGAGGTCCTGCCGGCTTTGAGGGCTGTTTGGCGGTCTTTTTCTTACTGGACTGAGCGGAGTTGGGTTGGCTGTCTGTGCCTTGGTGTTGTTGCGCTTTAGCCTTGCGGAGAATCCTGGCCGTGTTGAAAAACGTGTTCAGGTTGTGCCCATTGACGTTGCAGAAAGTGCATTGTTTTGTGGCCCCCCCTTGATTTGATGGTGTGCAGGAGGACCTGGTCCTGGTCGATGAGGCTGTGGTCGGGTCAAGTATGTCTTCTGCCCGGGCCTTCCAGTGGAGACCTTCCTGCTTGAGCGCGGCAATGACTTGGCTGGAAGCAACGTAGGGTTTGTTCATTAGCAAAGAGACGCATGGGAGCCAGTCTGGAGAAAGTGAGGTGAAAATTGCAGGTGTATAGAAATTGTCCTGCGTGAGTGGCCTCTCTGGGGTGGTGAGCGTTTAATTGTTTGAATATATATTTTGGCCATCTCCTTGAGGTGGGGTTTGATTTCCTCCCCTTGGTGACGTGACAAGAACAGCTTATGCATCCAGTACATGTGTCAGCTGGCAAGTAAAACACTTCTACCCCTTAAATAGCATAATAGGTTTTTACTACACCAGCTGCAAAAGGCACTTCAATTTTCTTTCCTTTCAATTAAGTTTCACACTCCTTTCATTGATTTTATTATTAACATAATTTAAATATGCTTGTATCTAGTAAAGATTAGCGGATCTCATATATAAAGCTGTCCTCCTTGAACTCTATTGTTCCTTAGACTTTCAGAAGAGACGACAAGAATAAACATCAATTTTATTCTTCATTCCTCTTAATCTTCAAGATACATCCTCAAATCACTACTTCAAGATAGCTTAATGCCCCATTCACATCAGCAAATCACTGTTTGGATCATCAAGCCTGACTGTCTCAAAACTTATCACTGGCTGGGCGTGAACTCTTGGATCAGAACAGACACCCATCTATGACTTGGAGCCACTGGTCAATTCCAGTAAATTTCCATTGAGTGGAATCTAGTCCTACCCGGAGTAACCCGCCACTGACAATTGGCGACCACCCCTTATACCTGTACACCTGGACGGCCCTGTGCAGACGGAACCCTCTTGCCACAAGGATTCATCATTTTTTTCCGTTTTTTTTAAGAGAAAAACCTTTCGGATCAACACAGAAGATAGTTGTTCAGCTCCAGTTTCCACCTCCCATTTACCCCTTCCTTTTGCCCTCCATCTCGCTGCTTATCGACTCTGTCTCAAGCCTCAGATACCAGCAAGTCCCCTCCTAGTTTGTGGTCAGCTGAAACCACCATTGCCGCCGCTTTTGGTCGTTCAACTCTGCAAGACCAACCTTATCTCAGTCGGTTCGAAGGAAGAGGCTCTAGCTTTTGTTGAACCACCCAGATCTTTCTTTCTTCTCTGTCTCAAGTCCTTCCTCCTTGAATCTCTTCTGCCTCTCAGATACACATCATGTTGGTTGTAGACGAGATTCACTCAATCAAACAACAACTTATGCAACTTCAAACGCGACTCAAAGCTCTTGAATCCACATTTGCCAGCTCTCCTTCAAAACCTAGTCAGAACGCAAGAAGAACCAGAGATCAAGCTAGAGTTCCCCCACCTTGCAGTCCACCTGTGCCTAAAGTATCTGGTCATTGCCGTTCGGCCTCAAGCTTGAACACAAGCCGTCAGGATGCAAAACGTACCCAAGCAAAGAATAACGACAAGAAGACACTTCGTAGTCGCTCGTTCCAAGTGATGAGACATCTGGTTAATGTTGTTGATATGTCTCAGTTAAAAGATCAGAAACCAGCCGGCAGAAGCTCCATTACAGCTTTTCAGCACCCACCGATTCAATTACCCGTAAACAAGATCACGAACAGCTTGAGTGCAAAGCTTCCCAGCAAACAAGAATGACAGAACAAGCCTTTGGTTTCAGTATTGTCGGCACCAGATAACAGAAAGACACTAGTCGATCCAAGGATTTCATTGTTCAAGCCGATTCCTAAATACTCTCGCTTGCACGAGTTGATCAAGATTAGCTACCGTGGCCTTTGTTTTCCACCCGACAATCTGATATCTAGCAATTACGCCTACCAAGTAGAAGAACAATTCATCTCCGCAGATAAAATTGAGAAGCAGGCTACTAAGTTAATCAGGAGAGGTCTAGCCGGCGTTTGGAGATGGAGTTTTGCAAAACAAGCCGCTGGTTATCAATCCTTGATAAAGAAAGACTCACCTCCAGCTACCACTTCTCGAGATTGGAAATACTCGGGATGGGCAACAAGCAATACTCCTGGATGCTCACCACCACCCATCTGCAATCTCCCTACGGCTGTATCTGATAAACTGGTAATGCCAACCTGGTTTTGGCATCAAGATCGATGGCTCCTGTTCTCAGTTCATGACTCTTGAGTTTTGATTAGTAGATTCATCCTTTTTTTTATTGTTTTTTTTAGAGGTATCAAATGTCAGCTGGCAATTAAAACACTTCTACCCCTTAGATAGTATAATAGGTTTTTACTACACCAGCTGCAAAAGGCACTTCAATTTTCTTTCCTTTCAATTAAGTTTCACACTCCTTTCATTGATTTTATTATTAACATAATTTAAATATGCTTGTATCTAGTAAAGATTAGCGGATCTCATATATAAAGCTGTCCTCCTTGAACTCTATTGTTCCCTAGACTTTCAGAAGAGACGACAATAATAAACATCAATTTTATTCTTCATTCCTCTTAATCTTCAAGATACATCCTCAAATCACTACTTCAAGATAGCTTAATGCCCCATTCACATCAGCAAATCACTGTTTGGATCATCAAGCCTGACTGTATCAAAACTTATCACTGGCTGGGCGTGAACTCTTGGATCAGAACAGACACCCATCTATGACTTGGAGCCACTGGTCAATTCCAGTAAATTTCCATTGAGTGGAATCTAGTCCTACCCGGAGTAACCCGCCGCTGACAACATGACACCCCCGGACAAGGAGTCCTGATGCGCGGCACGTAGACCGTTCCAGAGCGCCCTACAGTCCTTGTTCAGATGGCGGATAGAGTGTATATTTGCCGGCTTGATTGTCTGAGAAATGCCACTGCAGACAGCGCCATTGTTGTACGCAAAAGTAGGTGAATCTTTGGGGTTGGGGATTGCCGGGTTGATAATGTAGCCGAAGCCTGTGGTGTTGAGGTGCATATTAATAAACCAGCTCCAGTCCAAGTAATTGGACTCGGGGCCGAAAGATTTCAGTTTCTTGATGGTGCCGGAAAGTTTTAGAGCTGGGTGGCCGGTAAGTGCAGGAGCAAAAGTCGCCAGGGATTTATGGACCTCGGTTTTGATTGCCTTGCCTTTAGGGGTTTTGGTTGTAGAGGTGGTTGAGTGTTGATCGGCCATTGTGGACAATTGCGGTGCAAGAGTGGTTTAAGCTTTACCCAAAAGCAAACGGATCCTTTGAGATCTGGCCTAGCAGATGAGCAAAGCTGATGCGCAATGGGTCTCATAACCTGTTGCAATGAACAGCAGCTGAGAGCCGGATAGTGTGATGTGTGGAAGGATCAGATTGCATCATCAGACACAAGCAAAGAAAAAAACAAACATGAGACTGAGAAAAACAAAGCAGAAACCATAAGACTTACCTGAGAGCCAGATAGTGTGATGCATGGAAGGATGAGGAAAGATTTCTTCCACACATGCTGCTCTCAGGTAGGCTGGAGTCTGTGTGACAGGTGCTAAACAGGTGAGAGGCAGATATCAAAGAAAAGAAAAAGACAAAAACCGGAGAAAAGAAGAGAAAAAAACGGATCACTATCCCAACACATATTCACCCACATACTTAGCCATAAACTCAGTATAAGTGAGTATTCTCCTCCTACTTTTAGAGTAGTGTTTCCCATCCAAACCTTACCCACTGGAGTTTTTAGTCTGCATTATTCTCCCCAATTACTGCGCCTGAATTCTCCTTAAAAATAGTAGCTGAAAGACCACCACCTCTGCCTGAAGCCATTCTGCCACGTGCTTTCCTACTATTATCCCTTATTTGCGGCCAATTTGGCCTCAAATCAACAACAATTATTGTTGTTCTCCTACCCATCTGTTGTATATCAACTTTTGGCGTAACAGGAGTGCGGAACTAACCCATATTCCATTGGGGTAGGAGTAGTAATAGTCCTTTAAATCGTTCCTTTCAGCACATTCATAGTAATTTGGCCCATTTTGGACCAATATTACATAGAAATAGCTGTCAGAAATACTCACTATTTGTATTCCAAATCAAAAAGCCACGTAGGGGGGGTGATGCAAAGCTGTTGGGCACAAATTAACAGATTTCTGAACAAGAGCTGATCACCAGAAGGGGATTTAAAGATGGTGAACACCACACAATAAACAGACAAGAACTAGGCACTGGTAGTTGATATACTAAAATATACTGAGGTAGGCGTAGTTGGTTGACTGTAATACTGGTTGATGATTATTCTGAACCTTTGGGGGAGAAAGAGGGCTCTATAAATACTAATTTCAATCATAGTAGAGGACCTTTCTTGCCCATGTGCACAGAGTTGTAGGTTTACAGCGTGGTGTGGCCAATTTGGGAGATCAGCACTGACAGGGCTCATTTCAGCCTTAGAGACAACACTGTTGCCCAAAAGGCTTCAACATTGAATTTCTCTCATTCTCTAGAATTTTATGATCATTTTGATATATTACATGTAGATAATTGTGTTGTATCATTCCACCATAAAGTGGATTAATATTCAACATTCTTTTATTTTCTAAGTTCTTCAACATATTAGGACGGTTCACATTGGGATTTTAGGCATTTTTAAACCAGTTTTTAACCACCTTAATGGATAAAATTTCATAAAGCATTCACATCTCTACATCTGGATGTTTTGGAAGATTTGGATGAAGCCAAATTTTGAGTGAAAATTTTATGACAAGTGTCATAAAATTGAGGTGAAAGTTGGTTATAGTGCCCAACGTGAACCGTCCTATTGAATATATTCAATTTTAACTTCTGGTTTCATCACTCCCCACAGTGAGCTGATGAAAAACTCAGATCATCAACCCAGAACCACCAACTCAGAAGCAATCAAGCAATTAGGACAACACTCCTCACTATTCAACACTCCCAGGTCCCACCTTTTCCCTACCCAGTAGTCATTAGGTGTCATCTTCTTGAATAGTAAGCAGTCTCTCCTCATTCTCTTGATTCCTTCTCAGTTTATTCTGAGCTTGGTCTTCACCTCACCTTTCTCTCCACTCTCTCTTTTTCTTTATTCATTCAATAAAAGATAAGAAGACATGAACATCATCATCATTGCCTACAGAGAATCATCATATTCATCTTCCTCAGTTTCCTTTGAGTGCCCTCTTACTGCTTGGTAAAAGAGGAGGCGAGTTGCACTGCACCGCTTATTACTCTCCTTCTGGATTGAGTCAGATACCTCACCTATAAAGATTAGAGAAGAATGAATAAGCTTAAAGCTCATTATCATCATGATCATCATCATTACATTCATCATTTTTACTCCTTCTATTATAGTTGTCTTCCCCCTTTCCTTCCCCTGGAATAAAACTATTGTGCCCCCATCCTTGTGTCCTGCTGCCACCGTAGAGGCCCAGGCTCACAGCTCATCCAAATTGACACAGCTGGTCATTAATCCACGTCAAAAGTGCTCATAAGGACTTTCTTAACCTATTTTGTATGTGTAACCAAGGGATATTGTAATTGCATTGCGCGATTGTATCTGAATTGGGCCACAAATGGCTGAAATAGGCCACAAAATGCTATGACCAATCTTAAAAGTCCACGCTGGCTGTGTTAATCTTAGGTATTCAAGATTTTATTAATTAAACCTTGCAAATCCGTCATGTAGAATCTACCTGTACACTGGTTATGCTTGTACATACCTGGTAACTACACCACAGACTTTTGGCAACTGTGGCCTGACGCAAAGCATCGCATCCGCTTGACCCCCCCAACCCCACCCAAAATTTTGGCCTGCTTCATAGCGGGAAGGGTTGGTCCCCGCAGTCAGCTCGCCCCTCTGCACACAGACGGCGTCAATGCGCTTCGTTGGCTTGCCTTGCAACGTCAGGCTGTCAGGGAGGTGATGCGTTGGCTTGACCCCTCACGCAATGATGGCGTCAGGTTGCATTCTGGCCGCCTGACTCCTAACAGCAGGCCGGCGTCACCATTGTTTGCGCAAGGCAGCCAGTGGATAGACTTGCGCAAGCTCTCCATACGCAATCTGACTGTGTTTACGTGGAGATGGCTTCAACGTCAACCTCGGGTCAGAGAAAGCAAAAAAAAAAGAAAAATCCCGGTTTCCTACGACCGGTCTTTCTCCGGGGAATAAACCCCGTTGGATCTTTTTTTGTTGAACAGAGAATGGGTGGAATTTTATCTGTACGGATTAATAGATCAAAAGGAAAATTTGGTTTGGCATTTTTGGTTCTCAACAATGGAGAAAAGGCGGGAAAGAGCATTGATAGCTTGGGTGAACAGGACAGAGAACAAAAAAAACAAGAGAGAAAAGAAACATTTTGGAAGCGGCACGAAAGAAGTAAATCCGCTTAGATGACAAAGAAAACGCACGACAAGATAATTAGTCAGGAATACTGCCAGAGCCTGAAGAAATCATGGCCTCTTGCACATCAGCAAGAGTTGGGATTATCAAGGAATCCTTTGGAATATCCGCGTAGTTCAGATGGTGAGAGAAAAGCTCTTTGTCTTTGTGTAGAACAAGCTCCGGGTGCCTGCAGAGAGTAGCATAACACAATCAGCTAGTCATCAAGAAGTGTTATAGGACTCAAGAGAAAAGGGCAGGACACTTACTTGAACTGAAAATCATTTGTGGATGCTTGGAGGATGCCAAGTTGTTTGTCAATTTCAAGCCATTGGGAGCTTTTTTTGGGCTTGTGGGCGTAGTAGTGTACCATAACAAGCCTCATGTAGGCCATTTGGATTCGCATGGCCCAGTTTGAGTCAACTTGAGTTTTGATTTGCACAGCAGTCATTTTTTCATTGTTGGGAGGAAGATCCTCATATATTTAAAAAAGAGGACGCTTCAAGGATCTTCCAATCATGACCGGCAGAGGAGGAAAGAGCATTCACTCACAGCAGTGATCATCTTGTTCTGATTAGGAACTTCTCCTTGTGAAAATTGCAAGACTAAAGGTGTTTGCATTAGATATGAAAAAAGATAGAAGAAGTATGTACAAAGGAGAGAGAAAGAAAAAACAAGAGACTGAGTGAGCCTTACCTAAAGGCAACAAAGGTATTGCCGAAAGAGGAGATAGAACAAAGGAGGTCATTCACGGATTGGTTGGAATGAAGAGGGAAAGCAGAAAGGGGATTGGTGCCAGAGCACTGGGAAGCGGGAAGCGGGTGCAAAAAAGAAAAAGAAGAAAGGCTCTAGCGCAGTAGAGGGTAGAACAGGAAGGGTGAAAGGTGTTTCAACAAGAAATAGAAAAAACAGGGGTCGGGGCCTGTGTGAGAAAACGTAGAAAGTGAAAAACAAGATTTGGCGGAATGCCGGGAGAAGAATGTGACAACGGGAAGTAAAACCATGTCAGTCGGCATGCTTTTATATAATTGCATGAGGCACAGAAAAGCTTGCTTACTCAAGGTACCAGTAATCCTTTCTTGACCCTGGCCTTGAAGGCTGCTAGGGTATTGAAACGGTAGCTTGGTCATGGCCCCCATGGCCGTATGCGTCCAAGGCTATTTCATTGCCTAGAGACGGTAGTGCAAGCTCAGGTAAGTTCAATGTCTGCCCTGGTTTCAGGAACAGGTATAGGAGGGACTTACGTATCTCCTGCATGAGTGAGTCAGCATCCTCTGCCTCGCCAATTCCTTGAATCTGAAACTCCTTTGACTGAAATCCTTTGGGTTTCCAAGATGTTTGTCAAAAGCTAAGAACAAAAAAATGTCAGAGCTTCTTGATTGTAGCTTAGATGGAATAGACTTACTAGGGTGCGCACATGACTTTGCTGGTGCTTCAAAAGTTTGCCCATGGTGCCTCAATAAATCTGAAGAGCTGTTGGGTCATCATCAAGTTGACCAGGAGCAGGGTGATCAGCCTTCCAACTGTTGGGTTGTTTGTCAATAGCATCCTGACGGTCATATGTGGAATGTTGTTAGTTGTAAGGAATTGGGAGGCAGTGAGTTGAGCACAAGAGAAATGAACTTACAAGACAGCAATAGTAAAGGGTTTTGGGTAGGGTCCCATTCTTATGCGGGTTATTGGAGTATGCTTTGAGGCTTGGGATGAGTAGAATCATCCAAGCTTTCATTCAAACAAAGTCCTATGGAGTAAAGAAAAACAATAGTAAATTCATCACATTGAGAACCTTGGTAAGAGACTTGATTACCCTGAACATGTCATCAAAGATATGGGCTACAGCTCCACTGGTGTTAGCGGTGGAGCCCAGCTGATGGTATGCAGCATTAGCAAAGATAACGTTTGCATGCATGTCTTTGGGGGAGCACTGATGTGTTGTGAGATAGAGAGAAGAAAACCATATTGATTAGTCTTAGACATCAGATTACTGTAAGATCAAAGGATGGGGAGGTGGACGGACCTTGCTTGTGAGGAGCACAATCTTTAAGTGTTCTGCATCAAGATTGAGTTTGGTTTGCAAATTGGAGCCAACTTGATCAATGTGATTGTCGTTAGAGGGGGAAGAATGCGGTCCAGAGTCATGATTGTTCATGTTGATATCTTGAATTGGAAAACATTCAAACAGATTACTGGAATCAATTGGGTGCATACTGTTTTGTGAGGTGAGATTGTTGATGGGGTGTGGAGAGGACAAGTGTTGAGAAGAGAAGCAATCATCACCATGGGGGTAAGCAGAGTTTACATCATCATACTTGCCGTTAATGATGTCATCCATGGACATCGACATGATGGCAGGAAGGTGGATGGGATGAGAAAGGAGTTTTGAAGGGAGGGAAGTGGATCGGAGAAGATGAGAGAAAGAAAGGAAGAGATCTTGTGGGTCAGATGACTCCCTCTTTTAAAGTCGCTCCTTGGAGGGTGAAAAAAAATCGGAAAATAAAGCCAGAGCAGCGGATAATGGTAAGGCATACTGGCAGAGGATAACGGTCAGGAAGAAAAAAAAAAGGAAGTAACTCAGGAAGTATCAATCAACTTTTCAAAGTTTTTGGAAAGATGGATCTGGATTACAAGTGTGAGCATGAGATTCAACATTGCAATATAATAAAGTAAGATTCAATAAGCTTGTCAGCCTCTGTGATGCCAAGGGCTAATACCTTTTAGCCACACAAGGTGATAAGAGTGCAAAATAAGGGTAAAGTGGGGTAATTTCACGTAGAAAAGTAGTAAAGAAGAGATAAAAAGAATATAATTCTTTTTATAGAGGGGCCTGCTGGCACAGGGGTGTTTGTAGGTGCCCTCTAAATCAGAGATCTGCTAAGCAGGGTGGTATCTGATTAAGCAAACAATGGGTTTCTGCGTAACAGAAGGTGGTACCAAAGTTCTTTTCCAATTAAGGAACCAGGATGGGGACAGAAGGATGAAAGAAGTACTCACTATTGCTTCTTTCAAGCCAAAAAGCCACGTAGGGGGGTGAAGTAGAGCTGCTGGGTAGATTGAAGGGTTTCTGCGCAGGAGCTGGACACGTAGGATGGTTGATTTAAAGAGAACACCACGGATAAAACAGGCAAAACAGGGCAGAGTAACTGAAATAAGGACAGGACACGGCGTAACTGATTGACTGTAATAATAATTGATTATGGGGAACAACTTTTGGCGTGGAAAGAGGGCTCTATATATACTAATTTCACTCATAGTGGAGGACCTTTCTGCCTGTGTGCGTGTAGTAACTGGTTTTCAGCGCAATGTGGCCAATTTGGGAGATTGGCACTAACAGGGCTCATCCCAATGACACTGCTGGTCATTAATTCTGCGTCACAAGTGCTTTCCATGACCTTAATAAGCTATTTAGTTATTGTAACTAAGGTACATAGCAACACTGACGTGTAATTGTAACTGAAATGGGCCACAAATGATGCAAATGGGCCACAAATGGCTAAGGCCAATCATTAAAGGCCACGCTGGCTATGTTACTCTTATGTATTCAAGGTTTTTATTAATAAAACCTTGTAATTAAACCACGTAGAATCTACTTTTACCCTAGTTACACTTGTACATATGTGGTAACTAGGGGATTAGCTATTTCCACGCATTTGGCCAATTTCCAATTGGATTATATAATCCACGCGCGGGGTTGGAGGTTTAAACCCCAATTGGGCCTAACTCCCAAACTATACACAACACCTCAATTATAAGTCCATAATTGGTCATTTCACATATAGTATGCATATGTGACAAGTGCATACGTGTGTCATGTCTGTGTGACATATGTTTGTGGCCAATTCTTACGGGTAATTGGTTCAAGGTGAAGGAGTAGGAATTTAGGGGTACTTCCAGTGAGGGACCCTACATTAATTTGCATAAGGATTCAGAATATGACATAATATTCTAAGTTATCCTCAAGGTTTAGAATTTATTTAGAATTTTTGTAAAAAGTAGTTATTATTTTAATTTATTACTTATTTTTATGGTGCCAGGACTTTGCTAAGCTTATTGGATAAAAATAAGTAAACTGAGTTTTTTGTACATTATTAGTCATATAAACGGGTCTTAATATTGTAGTGATAATGTCTCTATTTATGTTACCTTTGTCAGGTTGGCTCTGTCATAGTAGCAAGCTGACAAAGCTTACCTTTCTTTCTTGATGAAGATTTCATCCCAAAGCATGCAACAAAAGGTACGAAATACTACTGTTGGCTGTGTAAGGGACAAGGCACAACAAGAAGAGATTTTCATTGCCAAAACCAACATCATCAGGATGGTGTTCAAGCCAAGAAGGAAAGAAAGATACAAGAGGCCGCTTGGAGGGCTTTCCGCAATGCATCCAATCAGGCGGGACCGTCAGTCAATCAAGATAGCATTCAAGTTGAACCTGTAATAGATGAAGATGAAGATTCCAGCTTTGGAAGACTGGATTCAGAGCCTGAGGAATCTGAAAACACAAACATACCAGCTGACCTTTTTAAGGAACCCCAAGAATCCAACAGAGACAATGAAGAGATGAGGCGGATGGATTTGATGGGAGATGCAATCACCCAGATATCCTCGGAAGCGGGTGGTCTTGCGGC